>OX457027.1:83684962-83865354 GCA_949752745.1 Protula sp. h YS-2021 | reverse complement strand
TTTTCTGAGTCTAATATCATTTTGTACACATCTTTTTGGGGGAATAAAACTAGATAAAGCACAAGAAATAAACAATGTTGTTCTGTGCGATTGTATTACTTCACTGCTAAATGAACGTATTGAATACATAGTTGCAATCTTTTTAGTAATAAAAAGATTAAAATTGTCTTGCTAAATGGGCATATAAAAAGCGCATCGAATCACAAGGAGCGCTGCAGAAAAACACACTGAATCACAGGTGAACTGAACAAGGCGCGCTGAGCAAAGACGCGCTGATGAAAGAGCGCTGAACAATTACGCTGAGTGTGTGTAAAAGTTTGACATGTCCATCCATAATACAGACTCCTCTTGGTCGTCTGAACTATCGTTCTTGTGCCCAATAGTTCATCCTTTCACTGTGGCGGTGCCTACACCAAACAGACAGATGAACAGGCAGACACGCGACCCCGTCAGAAAGGCAGAGGTCTTCAATGTTGCACTCGTTTATTTCTTCAAGACGAATGGTGGAACTGTATAAAAATACAGATTCGTAATGCACTCAATTGAATTCGCTTGACATGCACTTTAAATAAACATAAACCATTCAGTTTAAGTTAATCAGGTTAAATAATACTACAGAATCTGTGATCAAGTTTACATCAATAAGACTAATTTATTACTAAATGATTTCCTATAAATCCCATTGAACAATAGGCCTAATCACACTCTGGTGTTTCGAAAAATGCGCAAGGAAAGCAATGAGTTTGTATATTGTCAGGTGCTATGTTTCGACAATAGATAACACAATAAAGCCCCTTTCTGGTGCACATTTTGTTACCATAATCCCCAGCAACAATATCCAAGACGGCAGCATGCTAAGTGTTGTGAATAATGTGCCACATAGATACAGTAATTTCCCCTCCGTCCCACAGTGGTCCGGTCTCAGGCATTTTGAGTGCTTGGGACAGAAAAAAGTGCACAGAAGTGGTCCGTTCATAGGTGGCCCAACTGGAGTTTTCTTAACCATTGAGCGAATTCGGGACGGAAAAAATGTGCTCCATTTCAGAAGTGGTCCCAATAGTGTGTTCCGAGGCAGGCCCGGCCCGACCCGGCCCGAATACCCTATTTGGGCCAGGTATGGCCGGGCCACGCAGTATATATATTTTTTTGTTTACAAATTTGCATTTTTCCGCACTCGTTTTTTATGAGGCATCACTTGATTTTTCTTCCATGAGAATCTTGCAAGGACAAGAAGGAATGTTTCCGGTATTGTCATATACATATTATGCATTCCTGAGTACGAGCGTTCCATCTGCAAGGGTGTTCACTACTGCAGGGATATCATCAAAGCATCGCGGTCAAGCTTCAAATGGCGCCAGGTGGACAAGATGTTATTTCTTAAGAAAAATACGAAAAAAGTACACTGTATTAGTATACGACGCTAATAACAACCGCTATGTCTGGACTTTTCCCCCTTTAGTATTAGGTTGATTTCAGTGATGTGATCTTATTTTGCTTGTCTCTTTCGAGATTTTCCAGTAATTTGATGCTCAGTGCTCAGTGCGGACGTTTCCCCCTTTAGTGCTAGCTTGATTCAGATGTGATCATCTCACCTTTTTTGTTTCTATTTTCTTTTCAGTAATTTGACTACTGTGGTAGCTCATACAGACTTTAACATAGAAACAACATACAGCAGTTCATACAAAAGTTCATAACAATAGTTCACAGTATTAGATAAGAATAAAAGACCTTTTGGCGTATGGTTTGTTTCTATGTTTCAACTGCACACTGAATCCTGGCACGAAAAGGTTGGCCCGGCCCGGATCGACGGGCCAGGCTGGCCCGACCCGGCCGGCCCGACCCAACAGTGATGGCCTCAGAACACCGCCCTACCAATAGGGAGGTGGTCCGATGTCGAGGTTCCGCTGTATTTAGCGATGTTAAGGCCTCCTTATATTTCACAGACCCAATACATGATCGATGTAAACAAAAACGAGTACCCTGTAATATACGTAACATCGGTAAGAGACCGTATCGCTACCATTGAAATGTATTTTAATTTTATTGCCATTTACTTGACCTCAACAAAACTGTCAGACAAAACTGTTGACAAACCTGTCAGGTAAAACAGAACTGTCAGAGAAGTATTTTATTTTGTCGTTTTACTAGAATTACATATTATTGCCCATTTAAGAGCGCCGATGTTAAGACACACTGTACATGACATAATAAGTAAACACATCAATCCATTCACATTAAAGACAATAATAAACCTTACCTTTTAAATTGACAGTATAGTCCCAATTTCTTTTGAAATATGCGCATAAAAATTGAATCCATCCTGTCCCGCCTTCCGTTAAACCGGAAGCGAAAGATTTTTTGCTCGGAATAGCGTGTTGTGATAAAACAGCTAACCTTTAGTGAGATCTGTCTGTTATGTATCGTTGTTGGTCAACAGCCAAACTCGAATCTGTGTGTAACACCTTTTTACTCAGCAAAGCCACTGGGGATTCAGCAAAAATAGTACACATAAAAGACGGTAACCACTTTAAAATATGTTCCACAACCATCCTCTACGATGATCTCGTCTTTTCATCATAAAACTATTTTACTCCGCAGACCCGATGGGGATTCATCGAAAATAATACTAATTAAGGTTGATTTAAAAAAAATACACATCCGTTCTGTATTTATACCTAAGAGATAGATCTGCTCAGAAGTCAGCTGTTTATAACGACAGTTATAAGTATAAACACAGAGCGGATGGATAGTTGAAAAAGTAATTCTGCTCTTTTTGAGTATTATTTTTGCGGAATCCTGGTGAGTACAAAGATAGTATACACAATAGATGGAGAAATCGTTCACAACACATTGCTTTCATTTGAAAACCGCTTAAATATATAATACAAAAACGCTCAGTTATGTATTTTTACGTATATATATTTTTCAAGACAGGAAATACTAATATTTGGTGCATTTTAAACATATCTATGACTTTTAGAAATCTAATTTTTATTGGCGTCACAACTAAAAATATTCACATTAGTATTGGATAAAATAAACAAGGAATGCAACTTTTCATTGCACAGCTTATTCTGTGACCTCTTTTTTTGGATGTTACTATGTGACCAAAACGGTACCTTCCTGGACTTGTCGAATATTTATTTAGGTCCCAATTACGTCGCGATCAAAGTTTGTCGTTTTTGGGATTTTCTAAATGTCTAAATGTGGTCTATATCACGTCGTGACCACATTGGCACCTTTTTCAGACCATACATTACGACTTTTGCCTGGTGGGATGGTATTGAAATTGTTCTGGACCTTATAGCTTTATTTACATTACAATCTTGATGCTAATCCTTACACTGGGAATCAACTTGTCGCGTGATAAAGTCATCGGTGAACACAGCGAGCATAAATAACTTAGCAGTCTATAGTATTGTTTACATATTAGTCTATCTATACCTTGAATGCACGTTATAGCAAAGCGAGAAAGTACATGCAATGCCAGTACACTTCTGCAGCATGACTAATTAGATACATAAAATATTGACTGCTTTCAAGTTATTCAATTCAATCAATCACGGGAATAGGTTTATGACTAGCCACACATGCAGAGAATTCACATGTGGTTGAAAAGTATTTAATACTCAGCAAAAATATGTACAAGCTCGGATATAGGCATTTCTACAAGAACACAAGAAGTAACACATGCAATGATTTTAAAAGCCATATTTTACCGAAAACTAGTACCACAAAGATTATCTAGTACTGCTGCAATACGGTATAGATACATGTGTATCTGGCGACCGTTGGGAGCTCTGGAACATTATCTTATTGCTGCAGGGGAATATGAGCAACTCCTGTTGGCAAATGTCATCTTTATGAGCTCACGGAAGGAATTTGACGAGCGCATAATACGCCATTGTTTTTGTCAGTTGGCTCAAAAGCATCCGTTGTTACGTGCTCGCGTTACTGAATATGACGGTATCTATTGTTGGAAAGAAATAACTCCTCCTAATATTGAATTTCGAGTCGACAAATCTACCGACTGGAATGCTGTATTTTCATATAATCTATCGGAGAAGTTTGACGTATTTAAAGTTCCACTGTGGAGAGTGACGTATATGCCACACGTGCGTTCTGAATACGACGAATCGATGTGGGGTTTTCACTCAGCTTTAGTATTTTGTTTTCACCATGCAATAATTGATGGCCAAGGTAGATGTATTTTACTTTTGCGTTTGACACTGAAAATATACATCAGAACACCGGAGTGGGATCGCCCCCTAAATCTGACCATTTTCGCTCAGTCACAAGAGTGGCCCTGGTATATTTCTTACATTTTTATAATTATATAGTAATGTTTTCTAAATTGCAAACATTTTCAAAATGTAGAAAACGCAGATCCATACTATGTTTCATGTGCTTGGAATGCTAAAGTGTACACTCGGCGCAAGAAATGACATGGAAAAGGAGTACAAATGGATCTGCATACACGAGTTCACTGAGTTATTTTTTATACAGGACGTATGCATCTTTTGAAAGAATTTAGAGATTTACTGCTTTAAAAAGGAGGTGAACTGCAACGAAAAGCATAATACTGCATGCACAGCAGAAGCTATGAAAGTAAGTCATTGGTTTAAATGTGATTAATGATAACTAAGAATTGCTTTGTCAATTCTGTTTTTTCTCATTGTTAAGTTTCATAAAAGAAAACTTGAAAGGAGTATTAAGGTAGCAGAAGAGCTTTATTGTGCTACAATCTTAACTTCTTGTAAAATATAAATGTCAACAAAATCTGTTGTCGTATATCGATTCTTATTGAGGGATTTAATTATATATTTCAAAGATCAGTGAAAAAGATCCAGTTGAATCCATTATTCGTGATATGTGACATAACATATATCGCTTAATTTAATCTCTAATCAACTCTTTAATTTTTACTGCGTTTTCTTCATTATGTATACTTTGCCTTGCAGATGCCACCTCCCTATGAACACTATGTTGCCAAAGATCTAAATTTCATTCATAAACTGTGCATCTTAGCTAGCCAGGTTCAATTCCTAAAATATTTAACTGCTGAAACTATAAGAAGAAAAAACCTGAAAGAAAAAAGCGTCGTTGAAAAAGAATTCAATTTCCAACCAGATCTAAAATCTCACCCAAAGAGCCTAACTTCAATTTACCCATTAGTTGTATCAGAACATGACACGAGAATGATTTTACAAGCTTGTACAGCAAGAAAATTATCCGTAAACAGTGCTATCCAAACGGCAGGCATTATATCTATAAGCCGCATTATTGATGACTTGACCTCGCGTCAAGGTTTGAAGAAAGGGCAGATACCTTGTAGAGGCGTTATCACAACATCATCCGCTCTCCCTCGTAGCGTGCTTGGCAGAGATAACAGCTACGTTGTTGCATGTAACTGGAATATAGAGCAAACGGTAACGCTAGCACGAGACGTTAGCAAAGAAGACTTTTGGTTAATGGCACGTTGTAACATGCATTACATTCAAAAGAAAAGAGAACGGGCACAGCTTGATATCTTTTTGTTGTATAACGTAAGAAAAGGTAAGTTCCGTGAAGATATTAGTAATGAAGTGGGTACGAGAACAGCACTGTTGGGATTTCAGAATGTTGGCAAAGCACAATACCTGAATAACAGCAGTGACAGTGATATTAAAATAACAGCACAATTTGTTGCTCCAGGTCAACACATGTTTGGACCAGTGTTTTCTAATACAATATCAGTGTTTGATAATAAGATCTTTTGGGGCGTTCCATTTTATCCACGAGTCGCAAGCAGAGACCTGGCCAGACGTTACTTGCATGGCAGCATTGATATTCTAATGGCCGTCTGTATGCCAACAGAATAAGTGAACTCATTTCAGTAAATCATTATACCAATCATTATCGCAACAGAAACCGCGACTAAACGCTAAACACTACATGACACTGAAAGGCTAACAAACCATTTGTTTTCCAAATGGTTTGTTCGTTATTCCAAAACACCGTCGCCGTTGTTTAAAACTGGTCCGGCCTAGGCCCACCGGAGCGTTATTCCCTCCACGTGACTTTGCTCCGACGTTATTACCCTTGGTTCTCTCGATCATCTCTTAGTGTGTCACTTAGTGCGTCTTTTAGTTCGGTTGCGAAACTAGTCTTTGTTACAACCTTTCTGAGTGAGTGATCTGACGACAGCGTCTTGTGGCCTGCCGGTATGAAGCATACCAGTTGATTTTCCCTTTACTTGGGCAGTAAATATTCTCGGTTTAAAGACTCAGAATCACTGGCCATCGCGCCATTTCTAAAAAAGGTGTCAGACTACAAGATGTTAATTTCTTTAAAATCAACATCTATATTCTCGTCAAGCAAAGTATGCCAGAGGGACTTTGGGTTTGTAATTGTTTAGCAGTTTCGTTTAGTTGTACTTAAATACTGAAAAATTACTTCATTTTATTTTTTTTTTCATTTGCTTTTATTAAGTATATTTTACAATAAGCAACCGAGTGGGGTAGTTAAATGAATTAAATCATAACCTATTACTACACATGCCTTCAATTATTAATTTGTTTGGTTGATGTTAAGTTGACCATAACATAGTGTGAAAATTAAAGACTCAGTTTTAATTAACTGTCTGTTTTGTTTCGGACCGATGGGGTGAGGGGCATACAATACAATATTTAACTGATCAGTATTTGATTTTAACGGACAATAATAAAAGCCTGTTCTGGTTCGTGGTTAATGTAAAAGAAGAATCCTGTCATATCCATTGATGGTGTGCTTTAAACGTGTCTTCACAAAATAAATGGTGAAGGATTCTTTAAGTGCGTTAAGTAATTCTTGGTAATACTCCGAATATAGTGCGTGAAATGTAGGATTTTATGTCTGCGTTTTAAATTTTCTGATTGGATCTAAGACTTACTTATCCTTCTAAGGCTTACTCTCTTATTTCACGCAAAACAAGTGAACTAAATAACAGATATATTCAGTAAAATTCTGACTGAATACAAAGATAAGAAACGTTTGCGAACAAGGGAGGAATTGGTTATTTGCTGGGTGACAGTAGAGACTGACTGCTTGACCAAACTCTTAAGGGATTTAAGCGGGCGTATTGGCAATTGATCAGAGCTCGGTAAATGGTGCAAGGATTATTTAAGGAGTCTGCAACCTATCAGTTAATTGGTGAAACTACTGGAAGATTTCAGTTTGCACACTTATTATTATTGAAGAAAATAATCTAAAGTAAGTTAATTTTTTCTGACTCCGATTCATTAAATAAACCTGCCATTTAAAAGGTTTCTGTGTATCATTTTGATCAATAATATCTACGAATTGCTGAAATTATTTTTTATTCAAAATGTTTTTAAAAGTTAATATATAGATTTTTGAACTTGTTTAATGAATAGAAAACTGCTAAAAATCAAACAACCCTGAACAATCCCGGATTGAAGCTAAGCCCCATTATTGTTGGCTTATAGCAGAGAACAAAAGACGAACTGAATTATTCAACTTCAGTTTGTAAGCGAACTTCCAAAAAAGGACGCGATAAACAGGTAATTCAAGGAATGAATTGCCAGGCATTGATCGGTCACCGTACGCAATTACAAACGACAATCCTCGAAACAGGAGTGTGAGGTCAGCATGGCTAATGATGGTGGCCATGGCCAGGGATCGGTCTTCATAACTGACCAGAATAACAACGGACCACTAACGCCAAATCACCGTCTTACTATAAACATTAATGTAAATGTTAATTAAGAGCGGAAGGAAGTACAAAGCAAAATACAGCCAATTTATCATGAAGGATGTGTCTTTTGAAATAAATTTTAATTTGCATTACTCTTAAATGTATAAAAAAATTATTAAGATATAACAGTGGAAATTATTTTTAACCGTTTACTTTTTATGTTTGCGTTTTCATGTAAGCAGACGTCTATTGGTTTTTTCCGTATGTGGTTGAATTTTGCTACTGAGATAGGGTGGTGTTTCATTTTGAAACAAAGGTTGTTATTTCAAACAATGAGACAATGATTGTCCAGATACAAAACAAAAACAGGTTGTTTATATAAAATAAAAACCTTGATATCATTAACATAACTTTTCGATGTAATGTATATCCTTATTAGTTTTTTTTCTACTTTTCGAAAAAAGGAAAAACGTAAAGATTGTGTTATTTTACCGATAGATCGTGCATGAATAGACTCCAATATATATACAAATGCAGTCTTCATCCAGGTCATCAGTTTTAATATCAATTTCAGTAGCGTTATCAAGCGAATCTTTTGACTCTAAAACAAAAAATACTAATTTTCGCAGTATCTTAAAATGCTTAGCTGAAAGTTTAGAGTCATTATTTTAGGTGTTTGTCACCCGAACACAGAAAATATCCCAGAAAAATTTTGGTTTGCATTGAGCTTAATTCAAGGTCTAAAAATAATAATGAGCCATAAATTCATGATAGCGTTTTATTGTATAACACAGAAATGGTAATGTATGGAATATTTGTTCTTTGGTAAACATTTTAAAACCTTTTGCAAGGATTTATGGCTACTTACTTATTAAATGTCTTGCCTCCTCGATAGGTCTGTCACTTTTCCGTAACATCTGCAAAGCGTCTTTATATCTCTGGAGCCATGGCTTCGTTGTACAATTATGATCAATCTTTATGTAGTATTGTGCCCCAAGGAGATGTTTACTGTTAAATCGAAACAGGTACTATGTTTATATTATGTGTACTATATTTGTACTATGAGTACTATATTTATATGTCAGTGTTTCCATCCCCACTTGGGTTCCGGAATTACACGAATCATATGTTTCATTCCTGTGTGTTGAGTGGTATGTTGGTGTTAATATTTACACCTGGGGATTTTCAATCCCATAGTTTATTGAAATCATACGACTCGGTCAGGTATTTACTTATGTTTGCTTTTTTCGCCAAAGCTTGTCACGCGAACTCCTCTGAGACGGCTAGGGATAGGAAGACTAAATTTGGCAGAGAGATAGAATAGCATGTCTAGTTGGTTCAGCTCAATTTTTTAGAAATTCATTAAATTTGATATGTAAAAATAGGCAATGAAATTTTAAAATTTGAAAACCTTGACACGCACACTGCTTTGTGACAGCTGGGGCTAGGACGGCCTAATTTGACAAAGACATAATGTGGCATGTGTAGTTGGTGTAGCAGAATTTTTTTATAAAAATTCAGTAACATTTCATATGCAAAAATGAACATTGAAATCTTGCCTTTCGTTGTAAGTAAGGCAAACGCTTTGATTGCGCAGTTAAAGAGAGTGTTATGCTATCAGCATAGGCGTATTGATCGCCCGACTCTGTACAATGAGAGCGATTACAGTGTGTGTGTGCAAGCTGAAGCTGACTGCAGCGTTTGGGTTTTCCCCTTTTTGGGTGATGAAATTTGGCTCACTGATAGAGGGTGATGAGAATTTTAGAATCGCATTTTTAGCCCTCAGCCAATATTGCTAAAGGCTATTGATATCGGTCTGTCCGTCCGTCGAGCCGTCCATCTGTGTCTGTCTGTCCGTAAACTTTTTTTGTCTGGGCGATATCTCAAAAACTATTTATCGGAGCTTCACAAAACCTTACAGGAAGAGAGTATATATAGCGTAGGTGTGCAACGGGGGCTCAATTTGTCACTTGTCCGTCCCTCTGTCCGTCCGTTGCACTTTGAACTTGTTGTTGTCCGGGACATATCTCAAAAACTATTCATCGGATCCCTATCAAACCGGACAGAATAGTAGTGCAGATGTTAGACGAGAGGTTTGATTTGAACTGTAGTTGTGCAATTTGAGGTTTATTTTATCACACGTTCTTCTCCCCATTCCGTAACACCTAAATGTTGTTTTCCCCGGGCCATATCTCAAAAAGGTAACTCGCCCACAGTAATGCCACTGCTATTGGCTGAGGGCTCTGCATCTCCGATGCCTATGTTTTTACCATGAGCTTAGAAAACGATTGACCATTAGCTCGCAAAAAAAAACAGCGAGAGATTTTGAGCTTACTGTCGACCCTTTGGGCGTAAAATAGAATATGTAAGAGGTACCTCGGTGACCTTGACCTCCTGGGTCATGGTAAAAGGCAAAAAACCAGAAGTTGACCATTATCTCGAAAACAGTTAAAGATTTCGAGCTTGTGTTCCACCCTTTGGGCCTAAAAGACTATATGTAAGAGGTACCTCGGTGACCTAGACTTCCTCGGTCTTGGCCAATATCCCCGGAAGTTGACCATTATCACGAAAACGTTTGGAGGAAGAGCGATTTTGAGCTTATTTTCTGCACTTTGAGCCGAAAGTCTATGTAAAACAAATCTCGTTAACCCTGACCTCTTCTCGAAAGTTGGCCATTATCTCGAAAACGGTTAGAGGTAGAGCGATTTTGAGTTTATTTTCGACCCTTTGCCCCTAATAGACCCTAATAGACTATATGTAAGAGGTACCTCGGTGACCACCTCGGTCATAGTGACTGTGAAAAACCGGAAGTTGACCAGTATCTTGAAAACGGGTAGAGATGGATCTATTTTTGGGGCTATTTCGGCCCTTTCAGCCTAAAAAGCGTTATGCTAGAGGTACTTCGGTTATCTTGACCATTTCGGTCATGGTCATTGTCAAAAACCGGAAGTTCAAAAAGCGGTTAGGGGTAGTGCGATTTTAAGCTTATTTTCACTGTTTGGGCCTAAAAGAGAAGATAAGGGAAGAGGTATCTTATTGACCTTTACTTCTCGTTCATGGTCAGTTCTGAATTTTAAGAGTTCAGAATCATATTTTTGTGGCCCCCAAGTGTAATTTTCGCTATTCGGTAGTAAAAACGGTCTAGTTTTATTAGATGTACAAAAAAATAAATTATTTGTATCTGTTCATGCCAGCAAAGCACATGTAATCTTGATTGTTTACACGATTATCATTTTAAATGGCAAAAATGCCAGCTCTGGCTGCAACAATAAAATAATTAACATTGCATAAATGTAATACAATAAATTTCACCTTGAGATTTGCGGAAAAAAAATCACCCACACCGGAGTAAATTCCCCTTTTGGTAACTTCGAATAATCCGTCCTCCCAACCTCGCATGGAACTTAATTTTTAACGAATATTTTTCAACGTATTAAAGGTATAAAGTATAAAAATGTATAATCGAGTGCTCAGGTAAATTAAGCTCAAGCTGTCACTCACTGTAACTACTTTCGGTACATTTTAAGAGATGTTGCTTATTAAATGTATTCGGATTCCGGTGCAGTTTTGTTAATCGCCGACGATAGGCATTGTTAATTAAATCATTCAAAGTACTGCGCTGTTTTCTAACCAACCCAGCCATTAACCCAAACAAAGATTGAAGCTGTTGTAACCAGTGTTTGAAAAGTCCGGGAGCCCGGGAGCCCGTGGCTCCGGATTTTCGCATCTAGCTCCGAGTTCTTTGAAGTGCGGAGCCAGACTGGCTCTCAGCTTTTTCTTTTTTTTTTTTTTGTTTGTTTGTTTTTTTTTGTGGAATATTTCTGTAATGTACTCAGCTTTTTTCAGTCCCGTTCAAATTTCGCGGGGAGGGGGGGGGGTGAATCTGTATATGGAAACTAGGAACCCCATCCCCTACCATGAACATTGTCAGGGGTAGACAACGTTCATGGTAGGGGATGGGGTTCCAAATGGAAGGTAGTTTTTTCTGCGGGGAGCTTTTTCCGGGTGGGTGCCACCGTCTCCCTCCACCCCCTTCACCCCTTCCTACTGCCGCCACTTTCGTCTAACATTTTCCATCAAAAATAGCAAAAAAAGTCATCGCTAACGTTTACTAATTCAGGATAAAGAAACTGATGTGAAGTAATTTTATAGAGTTTGAAAACAGCAGCTTTGCAATCGGCGGAGATTTTGGCTGATGGGTGAAAACGATTTCTTACGCAACAGCTTTTCAACCGAAACAAAAGCCTGGCTTAACTGAAAACGAAATTAAGAATAATTGTTATAGCCATGCGAGAAATATCAAAACAATTGTATTCTCACTTTTTTAACTCAGCTGAAAGACTCACACCCGTGAGCCAGTTTGTGTCTGTCTCTTTGTCGAACATCCTGGCTGTAACCGATTGTTATTTCCAAACTCTACGAAAATTTGCCCCAGGCGATTGTCCATATGGCCTGGGCCTTAGTTGCGATTTGCCAAATTTCGGTAAAATAGTACAGATTCGCCACATAGACGTTGGCAGCGTAACAAACAACTGTATTTTTCATATGATTGTAATGAAATTTGTGTGCTTTCGTATTTCTCTCTCTCTCTCTCTCTCTCTCTCTCTCTCTCTCTCTCTCTCTCTCTCTTTCTCTCTCTCTCTCTCTCTCTCTCTCTCTCTCTCTCTCTCTCTCTCTCTCTCTCTCTCTGTGCCTTTTTTCGACTGCGGCATCAACACATTAACATAAAATTAAACGAAGATCTCAGTATAATTCACCATCATTATTTAGAAATTGTAGAGCTTCCCTGCGAACAGTGCGACGTGCAACCAACATCCCAGCAAACAACCGACGTCTTTTTTGGTTGAAACCATATTCTGACCTATTTCCCCAAAACCCGACATTATTCCGACGTCAAGGCGACGTCGGATTTCTGACGTCATTCCGACGTTGCAAAAACGACCAAGAAGCGATGAACATTATTATCGCTCACCGAAAATGGAAGTCATTTTGAAAAAGAGGAAGAAAAAACGTAATTTTTACATGAAAATTTTAGAATTTTGATGGCGCGTCGGTATTTTTCTTCCTAGATTGTAAAAATTTACATGGAAAATGCTTTCGTGTGTATTTCAAAACAGCAGTTGAATGATTAGTTATCTGTTAAATATATAACTCTAGTCAGTTTCAGGTCGGAATCCGACGTCGGTTCCAAGTATATATACAACCTAAAACCGACATAATTCCGACGTCGGATTTAGGTCGGAACCCGACGTCATTCTGACGTTGAAAATCCGACGTCGGTTCCATTTCATATACAACCAAAACCGGCACGTCAGTCCGACGTCGGAAACGTCGGGTCACGACGTCGACCCGACGTTATTTTGACGTCTTAATGTTTGCTGGGATGTGATAGACGTCGGACTCGATTTCGGGTTTTGGTTAAATTACGTAAGTCGAAAACACGTATACCCTCCGACATTGATTGTCGTCAATTACCTGACGTCTAATCAACGTTGCGTAAAGGTTGCGTTTTATAGACGTTGAGAAAATATTAATCAAGAGTCTCTATCAAGACAGAGACAATAATAGTGTTACCCTGCGTCACAGTGTCCCCACCATCATCCGGTCAAGAATGATACGTGGTCGATCTCCACGAATATTTTTCTAAAGAAGTTTGGGAAAAACTTGCGTATGCTTGAAATTCTCATATTTTACGTCTTCTTGAAAATCCACTTTTAAAGTGGCCTATCGGGGCTTCCACTTCCGTTGAACGATAACACAATGGGATTGTTTATTTGGTTATGAGTTGGAAGTCGAAGCGTTTGATTTTTTCGACCCCTGTCAGACTTCGCTTTTCGGATCAAAAGCAACGTCCAAATAATGTTGTTTATTCAACGTCTGTTCAACGTTGTATCAAGGCATTGATGAGACGCTGATCTGTGGTCGCGACCAATCACAATCAAGGTGCAACTAGAGTAACATTGTGGTCGACGTTGCAACCTCAAATGAGGTGGACCTTATAATGTTTATTGGGTGTGTAAATGTAACGAACAAAAGCTCTTAGTACGTACAGAACCAGTTCGTAATATAATGGTTTAGGGGAGGGGAGTTGACCTTATGGTCTCAACCAAACAACCTCCTCACGTAAATCACACACCGGAAATGGAGGCCATGGCATGTCGCTTAGTAAATGTAGCAAATTGAAGAAATATGGGAATATCAGGAGCGAACCGGTTTTTCCTCCGCCCACTTTTACATAGGTCATACATATATTGCGTTACCGCATGATATAAAGGCGGAGGTTCTTTGCAATAGGAGTGACCACGACAAGTTACCAGTGTCACTGCCTTGACGGCGATTCTTGGCGGACATAGGAGTGACCCCGAGTGTAAAATCGTTGTTATTTGGTCGTCAATACAACCAAATTTGAACTTTTGAAACGCCATGTAAATGTCGGGTTTAGTCAGTGTCCCTGTCTTCGGAGCTTTGGTGAAGAGTGAAGGGGAAACAGTGCGTTAGTTAAGCCGTAGTTAAGTTTCGATTGGGACTCTAATAGTGGGAGGTGATGAGCGAGTCGTTACCGCTCGACGAGGCTATATGGATAAAGGTGACGCGGTACGATGACAGCTGTAATAAGTAAGCGTTTCTGCATACACCGAGCGTAAATATATACAATTGTGATACACTTACCAGGGTGACATGCACTTTTTTCACCTAAGGGGAGCGGGTGAAATGTTACCCGATTGTGTCACCCTCCTAACTATATCATAATTGTTTTACTATATTTGTTACTACAGGAGCCACAGGAGCTTAGATTAGCCTATGTTGTCGATCTCCAGTACTTGGCCGATGGGACGCCCACTACGTCATTGGTTCGTCAGGGCCTCGAGTACTAACGGTGCTAGAAAATACGTTGTAAACAATGCTTCGTGCTTGTAAACCGGTTGTTTTTTATATTGTAATTTATTATTTTATGGGAAAATTCAAAGCGCAGTTCAAAAACAGCTTTGGAATTCTTAGCCTTTTTGCAGAAATTTTAACAATGTCGCGAATAATGCTCAACGAAATAACACATTTTTTAAGATATACGCATTGAAAGCTTCCTTGATTTCTTCGAGTTTGAGTTTTGTTTGACAGACATGGATCTTTTGACTTAAGTAATTTCAGGAGGGAGTTCTTCAAACCGAGCTTTTCTGGGAGGGGTGGCAGGTTGTGGGAGCGGTATTTTCGATTTATGCTGCCAGGGATAGCATACATCAACATTTTCCTGGCATGCTGCTGTGAAGTGTTTGTATAATTCCCACTTGCAAACTTCGTTTCCGCCAGTTTTTCTCATGTTTAGTTTTTCTCTTTTTCCGTTGGATGGTTTCCAGAAAACTCCTACACTAGTTGGCGGAGGAACACGAAATGTAGCACATGTTTAGAGGATGACAAGGGCTCTGTGAAAGCCCAAATATTTCTCACCTTGACCTCGTGTACCGTTAACGATAGGACGAACGAATTATCTTGAAACAAACAACAAATTGAACATTATCGCGAAAAAGGTTAGAGAGATAGAGCGATGTCGAGCTCATTTTCGACAGTTTAGACCTAAACAACGTTGCAGAAGAGGCATATTGGTGGCCCTGACCTTCTCGATCAAGGTCAAAAACCGGAAGTTGACCATGTGCTCGAAAAAGGTAAGAGATAGAGCGATTATGAGCTCATTTGCGACCGTATGGGCCGAAACAAGGTTATGTAAGATCTCGATCACGGTCAAAGTCAAAACCAGAAGTTGAATATTATCTGTTACAGATTTTCGACCTCTTGAGCTTAAACAACGTGATCTTGACCTTCTTGATCACGGTCAAAAACCGGACGTTGACCATTATATCGAAAACGGTAAGAGATTTCGAGTTCATTTATGACCCTTTGGATCTAAACAAAGTTATTAGAGGTACCTGGGTGACTTGGAGTGATTTGGAGCTCATTTTCACCTATTGGTCGTAAACGACGACAATGAAGGGGTGCCTGGGTGACTTCGATCTTCTCGGTCATAATGTAATGATTTTCTTTTGTGGTTTCAGCAAATGGGTCGATCATTTGGCTATCTAGCGGAGTTCGCTCTAGTGTTAACGTATGTTTTTTTTACAACCAGTTTCCCATTTCCTAAGATCCTGACAAGCATATGCGTGGCGTCATTTCTATTTTAAATTTTAACTTTCATTTTTATGAAAATGATTTCACCGCAAATTGTATTTGCTTAGGGATATCTCAAAAACTTATCTTAATAATCTGTTAGGAGTGAAGCACGATAAGGGCAGCGTAATCTCAGTAAAACAATACGTTGCCATGGAAATCCGCGGAAACTCGATTGTTCAAAGCAACCAACATATCATACGCCATATAAATCTGATTTTCGGCAAAGGCGCCTATTTTACATTGATTATGTGTATCCATGTGCTTTAAACACCTCAGCACATGTTAGGAAATGTTTTTGTGATTTGAAGGTAAAAGAAATCCTTAAATAAATACTTCTCTGAAACGTTTTAGATAGAAAAAATGCTCGTTAACTCGGCACTGTGTACTTACAAGAAATTTAAAAAGTACAGCTTAATTTCGAGGTGGTCTTTCCAAGATAATTAAATGGAAATCTACAAGGACGCACAAGTTGATATTGAATTAACGTGTGGGCGTTTTCAAGGACCAGGCTGGGCCTATAAGCACCCAACCAAAAGAGCATCTTTTGGAACAACTCTTATTTCACACAAGCAAAGGACAACGCTGAGAAGCTGAAAATGTAAACGGTCCCCAAAAGAGAGTTGAATATAAATTCCGTTGTTGCAGCCTCGTGTGATCACTGGAAGGCAGGACAACTTCGCATGATGCACAGAGGGACAATTCTCGCGGTTGCCTTGGTGACGGCACTGTGTTCTGGAGCACCGCACGTGGTCGGTCGCGCTCGCAGGGATTTAATATCATCTTTAAAAACACGACTTCAAGCCAAACAGAAAGAGCTGATGGCATCTTGCGGTAAGTATTATTTTGTTTTTAGATATTGTATGAAAAAGTGTAAAATTCATATAAAATAAAAAAGTGAAAATATTAGCATTTTTGCGAAATCTAAAAATAAATGATAACCTATATTCTTGGAGTAGAAGAATTTTTCTGTAACCGTATGTGGCCTGCTATCCCTATCCGTGACTACCTCCTCCCCCCTGCACCTCCCCTTTACGAATTTTTTACCTTCGGCTTGAAAAAAAATAACATGTGTGAAGTGTGATGTAGACAAGGGTTTGAGACATGTATGTATAGAAATGGGTCATCTGGTCCCATATGCAGTCCATCTGCCGCATGCTTTTGTTGTTGTTGTTTTTTTATCGAAATATGGAAAGGGGGTGAAGGGATGTCACACTCTGGCCACTGGAAATCTTACGAAAGTTCCCATACAATCAGCTAATGCCCAGTAAACATTCCGACGTCGATTCAACGTCGATTTGAGGTTGTGACGCTGAATTTGGTTGTAATTTGGTTGCAAACTGCAACATTGAATTTGGTTGTAATTTGATTGTGCTTAGTTGAAACCATATATCTAATTAACGTTTCTGACACAGAGTTGGAGAGAGGTTGGATAAGTCTTTTAGACGTTGCTTCTGCTCTCAACCGAAACCCCACGATGTGCGACCTCTGTCAGCGTCCTGGGCGCAGCATTGAGCAGACTTAAGATACATCCTGCGTCATCGACTCAAGAGTAGGGGGGGTGGGTATGGAATGTATTTGACGTAATGGTGACAACAATACCATATCGCTTTCTATATGCCGAATCTAGAGTCAACGTTTTTTCATGTTAGGTGACGCAAAGACTACTAAGTGACCCCCTCTCCCGTCCGCCCGGGTGCGGGAACTGCCATATTGTAATGTTTGATGGTTTAAAAAAAGACATGTTCTTCTTTCAAAATCTTATTTCCGAGTGACGAGAAGGCACGAGATATTTTGCTGCATGGTCAAGGACGTTCTGGATAGGGATGGTCTTAGTTGCACTTACTTAACCTTTCAAATACCAATACATTACATTTCTCCCTCACTTAATTAAAGCTTTCCATTAAATTATTTAATAATTCCTCAAATAACTGAAACTTATTTTGCAAAACTGCTTATTATCATTACTGTTATTATTTTAATTTATAGCAAACTTTTAAGCGACTTATTCCACTTCAGATTTAAGCTTTCATTTAACACTTTTTTTTTTTAACTGATGACTGGGATCCTAACAATCACTGCTATGTCCTTGACTGCAACATCACTCTAGACATTATCAACTACTGTAAGCATGCATCAACCTCAGTAAATATTTACAAACTATTTACAGCTCAAGACAGACCACGGAATATTATCCCCATATCTCTGTGTTTGCTTGCCCTTTCTCTCTGATCGTCTCACGGGCGTTTTAGCAACAGTTTCACAGTCATTATCCTTGGTGTTAACATGACAACCACTTTCCACAGGGTTCGAAATAGCTAATTCTTTCGTGTTTTGTGCTTTTCTTTTCGGTGTCTGGAAATCAATGGTGAGGGGTGTTGTTTTACTCTCCATTATTGTCATATTTTTTCCCGTTTCCCTCATCTCGTCTGCATGGCGGCGTACTTTGTATCCAGTTTCTGTCTGAATTTCGTAATTGAGTGGTCCGTTTATTTCCGTTATTATTCCCTTCTGCCATGGCGATGTTTTATTCTTTCTGAAGTCCCGGATAAGAACGTGTTGGTCTTTTTCGAACGATCTGTATTTTAGTTCGTTTTTCTTCTGTTTGTCATTGTACTCGTGGATGTTATCCTTGATGGATGGTTTTATCAGGTCTAATCGCGTTCTTACACTTCTGTTGAACATGACTTCTGCCGGTTTTTGCTTTGTTACGGTGTGTTCGGTGACTCGGTATCTAAATAAAATTTTATCCACTTTATGCTGTAGGGAGTAACATTTGTTTTTCATGGATTTTAACTGAGTTTTCAATGTTTTTACAAAGTTCTCTGCTAATCCGTTCTGTTTTGGGCAATACGGGGGTCCGGTTTTGTGTTGAATGCCATTCTTCGCGCAAAATTTCTGAAAGATTTCTGAAGTAAAACACGACGCGTTATCTGATACAAGCGTTTTGCATAATCCATAGCGCGCGAAAAAGGAGCGTAAGGTCTGGATAACTCCTTCCGTTGATGTTGAGTTGAGTATAGTGACTTCCGGCCATTTCGAATATGCATCGATAATTATCAAAAACATTTTGTTTTGGTAAGGGCCAGCGAAATCCATGTGCAATCTATCCATGCATTTTCCTGCGACATTCCATGCATGATGTGTGGTTTCTGGGGGCTTTCTCAGGTGATACGAACACTGCTCACAATTCTTTACAGATTCCTCAATATCACTGTCTAAACCCGGATACCAAAAATATCCTCTTGCATTCGATTTCATTCTGACAACACCTTGGTGGTCATGAATTTCGGTTAATAAGCGATGGCGCAGTTTAGGGGGTATAACCACACGATTTCCCCATAGCAGTATTCCGTCGAAAGTTGACAATTCTGCTCGTTTGGTGTAGTAGGGAAGGAATTCTCCCTGTGTTTCCACCCAGTGGTCCCTCAGTGTGAATTCGTACACTCGACTCAGCAATCTATCCTTTTGCGTATATTTCTTAATGTCTTTGCGTGTGATGGGCAGTTGGTCAATTTGGTTAATTTCGAACACTTCCTCGGCGTCAGGTGAATAATCCTGTTTTGATGCTGGAAGGGGGAGGCGTGATAATCCATCGCAGTTGCTGTGTTGTGATGTAGGCCTAAATTTGATGGTGTAATTCAGGCTTGAGAGAAATATTGCGTATCTCTGTATCCGCATAGCTGACATTTCGGGTATCCCTTTTTCAGGGCTGAAAATATGGCTCAATGGCTTGTTGTCTGTGACCAAATAAAAATGTCTCCCATACACATAATGGAAAAGTCTCTTGCAAGCCCACACAATCGCTGTGGCTTCTTTTTGTATTTGCGAGTAATTTTTCTCTGCTGGTCTCAGGGCACGTGATAAAAATACCACTGGCTTTTCTTGGCCATTCGGTAGGACATGTGACATTACACATCCTAATCCTTGTGGAGAGGCATCCGCTTGAATATACAGCGGCAGATTTGGATCATAATGTGTTAATACACGATCCGACACGATTTCTTCTTTTGCTCTTTTGAACGCTTTGTCTTCGTCTTTACCCCATCTCCACTTTACTTCCTTCTTTGTCAGTTCATACAATGGAGCAAGTATTTGAGAACTATTCGGGATAAATTTATGGTAATAGTTCACCAATCCGAGAAACGATTTTAGTTCACTTACATTTGTAGGTCTCGGTGCATTTTTGATGGCCTTTGTTTTTGATTGGTCTTGCTGGATCCCCGCTGCTGTGACGGTATGTCCAGAGAATATCACTTTTGGCTGAAAAAATGAACACTTTTCTTTGTTCACTCGCAATCCATATTCCGCGAGGCGTTGTAGCACTGCTTCTAAATTTTGTAGGTGCTCGTTTTCTTCAGAGCCGGAGATAATGACGTCATCCATTATGACGGCTGTCATGGGGATATCACCAATAACACTTTCGATGGCTCTTTGCCATTTTGCAGGCGCATCCGTTAGACCTTGGCACAGTCTGTTCATGGTAAAAAGTCCTAAATGCGTGTTTAGGGTGGCGTACTTCCGGTCGTCGGGATCTATCTCCATGTGCATATAAGCTGAATTTAAGTCTATCTTAGAAAACGTTTTCCCACCTGCTATTTTCGCGAAAATGTCTTCCGTTCTTGGCAACGGAAACTGCTCTGGCTCTATCATTGGGTTTATAGTCTTTTTAAAGTCTCCGCATATCCTCACTGTTCCATTTTTCTTCAGCACTGGCACAATAGGGCTGGCATAGTCGGAGTAATTTACAGCTGAGATTATTCCTTCTCTTTGCAATCTGTGTAATTCATCTTCCACAGGCTGCCGCAGTGAGTAGGGCACCTTTCGAGCCCTGGCGAATCGAGGGGAGGCATTTTCTTTGAGCTTTAATTTTGCTGTAATATTCTTTAGTTTCCCAATGCCATCTTGAAACACGGTGGGGTATTTCATCATTAGCTTGTGCACTCTGGGATCCGAGCTGCACACTTTTGACTTGGCAGATTTATTGCTATCACTGTTCTTTGCAATACTGTCCGCCACGTGGACTGCATGAATTTCCGTCCAATCAAGTTTCACTGCCTGCATCCACTCTCGCCCAAATAATGGGTTGGCCCCATTTCTCACTACAAATAGTGGCAACTTCCGCGCCTGGCCATTAACTTTTATCCGTGGATAAAACTTTCCAAGCGGTTGCACTGGTTCACCTGTGTACGTCTTGAAGGTCACATTAGTTTTCTTGAGTTCTTGCTCTGGAAACTTGTCCTTAAATAGTGTCTCGCTGATAATGCTTCTTGCGCTGCCAGTATCCAGTTCCATTCTTATCTTCGTGTCATTTATCTTCACGGGCACTGTGAACTTTGGAGGACTTGAACTGGCCTTGTTTTGCACTGAGTTCACCTCCATCGTATGTACCTCATCATCGCTGCTGGATTCACTCTCTGAGCTAAAATTATCCATGCTATAGGCGGCATGTTTACCACGTGATTTGTGGTGGCGTGACTTCTCGTGAGGACGCTTCTTTTCGGACAGGTGCTTCTTCTGCGCATGTCTGGTTTGGCTGTCCTCCTTTTTTCTTTGTTCGGCACGCTTTTGCAATATGGCCGACTTTTGAGCACGCATTACATTTTGTATCCTTGTAGAAACAGTCTTCAGGAACGTGGTTACTTTTTCCACATCGAAAACATGGTTTCCTTCTCTTTGTATTGCCATACGAGCTTTGCCTGGACTTTTGATCGACGACATTCACATTTTCACTTTTTGATTGCATTTTAGAACATTCTTCGTTTGCTTGTTCCATTCCTTGTGCTATTTCCACAGCTCTACTGAATGTCAGAGCGTCATCTTTTGACAGTAACTTTTTTTGAATTTGTCCATTGTTCAGTCCCACAATAAACTGATCTCTCAGCGAATAATCAAGCACTCCACCTTCATAAGCACAATGGATGCTCATTTGTTTGAGAGAAGCGACGAATTCCGCCACTGACTCTCCATCTCTTTGCATCCTTTTATGGAATCTAAATCTTTCCGCAATTTGAAGTGGCTTCGGCGAAAAATGTCCTTTTAAGATATCACACAATTGTTCCAATGTTTTGTCTTTCGGCTTTTCCGGTGCCACTAAATTTGTCAGGATTTTGTAAGTTTTCGAGCCCACTAAGCTTATAAGTGCCGATACCTGTTTATTCAGTGGAATTTCATTCACTTCAAAAAAGTTTACCATTCTTTCACAATATGTTTCCCAATTTTCTGAACCTTCATCGAATTGTTCTAATTTTCCAATTTGTCCAACATATTTCACACTAGCTTCCGCCATGTTGTTTCAGTTTTGTTTTTTTGTTTTTGTTTTAGTTAGTTTCAAGGCATTTACTACTCGTATGACTGTTTATTTGTCTTTTATCCTCTTCCTTTTTGACTCGGCTATGTTCATTTTCTTACGCCCCGTATTTCAGGGTTCCTAACTTTAAATACTCGTCGCCAATTTGTAATGTTTGATGGTTTAAAAAAAGACATGTTCTTCTTTCAAAATCTTATTTCCGAGTGACGAGAAGGCACGAGATATTTTGCTGCATGGTCAAGGACGTTCTGGATAGGGATGGTCTTAGTTGTACTTACTTAACCTTTCAAATACCAATACATTACACATATTCTAGCTTGATAGGGGCAGGGAAGACCTTCATTCTCTTCTTTTTCAGTCTCACTCGAAATGATAAAAAGAAAAATCACCAAGGCGCTCGAAGTTAACCAAAAAAATAACTCTTTATACAGCTTTGGAACCCGGGGATGGGCGTGGGGGGGGGGTTACTTTGCATCCCATGTTTTTCTGTGCGTGTAACAACATCGCGGAGAAAAGGGGTAATTTGGGTAAGATGTGGTCCGCGCGGAGTGCTCATTTCGTTAAAGAGACGTAAATTTCATTCAGTACTCAGTCTTTTCTCCAAAAAAGAAAAGGTGGGGGGGGGGAGGTTCTGTCCGAATTGTACTCCCAAGCGGGGGGAGGGGAGGGGCTTGGTATCGTATTTGTTACCATGCGTGTCCATAAAAGGGGGTATAATTTTGAGAACAGATGCGGTCTGCGAGGAGTGCCAAATTTGTGAGGGGTAAATTTCATGCAGCACTTTCGGGATAACACTCCGTATTTTTTGGAAAAGGGCATATGAATGAAGCATAAAATCTGAAATGAACATTAGTGTTTGCAGTTCTATCAGTTAAAAGCTAAATTATATTATAATTTACATGACTTCAACTAACTTGTTGTTTACATGTTTTCAAATGTATGTTTTAGTAAGACCAAGTCTGTTGTGAGTGTGTGTGTTGTTTACCGTTCTCATTTTAGAGTACTGTTTTACTATTCCGTGATATCTGTTCAATTATTGTCTTGCTGTAGAGGGTTGTGCGTACTTTCCGTCCATCTGTTCCAATAAAGACGAGATTAAGTTTCTTCTGAGGGAAATCAACGCAGAGAGAGGAATGCTCGTCAATTCCGTCAAAAACAACCAAATAGAGTTCGTGAGCTTGAAGAAATGTATGGTAAAGTATTGCTTCCATAAAGGCACTGGCAAAGAAATAGACTTCTAACAACGAAGTAAGTGGGCGTGTGTAGAGAGAAGACAGTGTAAATCTCAGTTCCAAGCACTACTCGGTGTCTGTAACATCTTTTTCCCCACTAACAACAAGGATGGTAGATTTGAAGAACTGTGATGAAAACATTTTTGCATAAACAGTGTTACATGATTTTGAGCAAATACTTTTAGAATATAAGTTTGATGGATGTGTTGATAATGCATATGTGTGCCTATCACCTTTACATCTAACTACTACTTTATTATAAATGATTTCCAGTAACAAGTACGTACTGTACTACACCAACAAGACTGTACAAGACTTAAGGGTCCACCAGCAGCTACTTAGCGACATAGAAAATGAGCTGACCGTCAAGTATGACGATCTCGTCTGCATGACCAACAATACAAATGCCACTGCGGAGCAACTGCTGG
The DNA here is from genome assembly GCA_949752745.1 of Protula sp. h YS-2021. Lineage (NCBI taxonomy): Eukaryota > Metazoa > Annelida > Polychaeta > Sabellida > Serpulidae > Protula > Protula sp. h YS-2021. Next base: position 83,841,552 of record OX457027.1, on the reverse strand, counting down.
GCGTCGTAAGTCTCATAGAAATAGATTTCTTTAGCAATGCTACTCCAGTGGTGTTTTGGTATTGATTAAATGGTCTAGCTACTCGCTTGTGTTGTAAATGTATTAACAAACAATATTTGACTTTCAAAGATGTCCATGCTGTTGCAAGAAACACAAAGATATTTTTTCTTTAAGAATGAAATGCGAAATATTAGTTCGCAGATCATTTGACCTTGGTGCTTAGTGTTGGAGATTATCACTGGTTTAGACTGCGATACTTTCTATAAAAAGAGGAAAAAAACAATTTGCTTTGTTTTCGTGCGTTTTTCTTTTGGAGAGCTCTGTGTATTTGGTCGATGACATTATACAATATAAAGCATTATAGATCTACATTTGTAGTTTAATAATATACATAAAGAATTAAATCTAAGTTATCAAATGGAATTATGTCTGTCTTTTATTTTAGTATTTCGCGCCTATTGAGACTACTCTAGAGCAGATTGATGAGATAATTGACGTTGCCGCCAAGCAAAGTTACAAAACGTTTGGAACGAAGCTTGGTGTTCAGTTTTGTGGACTCGCTGTAACACATCTGATTTACCCTTGGGCGGTTAAACTTTACAAAACTGTATCACAAGTCTTAAGCCCAAAGACTGCTGGTAGAATCAAAGAGGCATTCGGCGCATCTGAAAGTGTCATTAGCACTTCCAATGCTGGCAATAACATTGGAAAACTAAAGAGTGGGCTAACTGAGCTAAAACAGAAGTTAACACCAACCCTTCCACGTGTCGCTGAAACACTTGATAAAATTCACAAATCAATTGGTAAAGCTTTTGCGGTAAAAAACGGTAAAATCACTGAGCGAAATAATGCTATTGGGTTAAAAGAATTTACTGATAAAGCTAAAACACCTTTAACTAATGTTAAATCTAAAGTTTCTGATCCGAACAAAAGGGATTATTCTCAAGGTATAGAGTCGTATAAACAACATGAAGCTTCAGGTACCAATTATGATAAAGTAAAAGATATTGGTGGTGTTGTGCTTAAAGTTTTCGATGCCATAGCATCAATAACGGGCGGCATTGTTACTCTAGTAAAAGACATTCAAACCTGGAAAAGACTAGCAGAAAATCTGGAGGATATTAAAAACCACTATCACAACAGGCTGCAGCAAACGCTTGAAATGAAAGAGAAGTTTAACAACTACACAATCACCTTACAAGATGATTGGGTCATGGTTTCTGAGTCCTTTCATATATTGGTCATTGATGGGTTAAATCTATGCTTAACACCACTACTGGGGTTTTCACTGTCATTGAGGAAGTCGATTATGAGTTAGATATTGATCGCAACATCAGTCTCTTCCAGGAAGGTTATTTTGATCATGTTAATAGATCAAATATTGAGCAAAAACAACAAGTAACCCTGGATATTCTAAATCCTATCAGAGATGGGTTCTTTGCCATAAGAGAAATCTATCGTGCGATGAAGATTTATGCAGAGCACATTAAGCTTTCTACCAGAATGGGAGACACAGTGGAAGAAATGAGGATTCTTCTCACAGTCAGCGGTTTATTTGAATATATTGAAGTACAGGAAGTGAAACTGTATGGGAAAACAATCACGGCCAAGAAAATCCTCCGCACGATTGCGTTTTCGAGTAAGCCTTCTGAAGCCTTCTATGATGGTTATGACCTTGGGCTGTTCAGGAAACATAGGTGTGAGCTTTCTGATGACCAATGGAACCAATTAAGACAAGATGCGCTCCGTAAGAGGTTTAACAGTGAAGTTACAGATTTTCTTGCCAGCCAGGTTTCAAATGAAAACACGGTAACATCAATGCTTGATATTGTAATTGAATATTTCAGCAGCTGGGGTGATGAAAGTTTGTCTCAAATGGCGAATTCCACTACAACGACGGAAATACTCTGCAAAGTGGCCGTTTTAACAGATGTTGCGATCTATGACTTTTATGAGCTAGAAATCTATCGAGATAATGCGTGTTCTGAAATGAGTGATGAGCAGTTAAGGTATTCAGAAGAAAGAGCAAGACTTCATCGCGAGAATTTTGAAACCATCAAAAGTGCCATTGCAGCAGGTTTGATTTCTGTGTGTGTACCTTCAATGCTAATCTGACTGTGAATGAATTTAAATCGTATGCCCCCACGATAGACCCCTTGCTATCTGAGTACTGTGTAACTCAAGACAGTTGTGAAGTTCAGTGCGTTCAATTGAAATAAATATTTCATTAAAGCAGAAACTTTAAATAGCAAAGCTATGACTTATCTTACCAAAACTTTATCAAAATGAAAGAACAAGAACAAGAAGACGAAGAAGAAGAAGAAGCGGAAGAAGATGGTGTACTGAGAACGGTCTTTAAATCCATCAAAAAAGACAGGGTGTCAAATGATGTAAGCCTGCGTTTTAACTGACAATCGCAAATTATTATCAATGTTACATTAAAAAGTGAAATGCACATTTTCTGAATATAAATATTATCCAAGCCAGTGTCACCACCTGCAATGTAAATATTTAAAGCAAAGAATTTTATTGACTCATTACTTAGAGTCGTATACTTGAAAGAGATTAATTTTCTTTATGACATTCACCTTAATGGTTTCTTTTGTAAGTTTAACTTTTTTCTTTTCATCTGATTTTGACGGGTTTAAGTATATATTTAATGGACTGTATATTGCCTTGATAAAGCAGTTTTCTTCTAAAGGTTATTTTGCCCGATTTTAGATATCTTGAATTTAAAAGCATTTTTTAATTTTTAGCAGCAAATAATGAGGCCTTTATCTGAAATAAACGTGGGCCATATTCTTCATACTGATTTCCTTATAGTTTCCCTCATATTTTTTGTTGTGCAAAAATTTTACAGTGGTAACTTCTTAACTGCATGATTCTTTTTCGTTTTTGTTAGCAAGTATGTTTGGTAGTTTGCTTTTCATTTTACATTTACGATGTTGCAATGTGTAATGTAAGTACAACCAGAAAATAAAAAATATTCATAGACAAATTCGAAATAAAAAACACAGAAAAGTCTTTATTTTTCTTTAATGACATTAAAAATATCATTGATAGGTTTCCTTGAATGCTATTGATTTTACAATGAGTCTTACTATATCAAATATGTCAATACCACAATTTTCCAATATTTTAAGCTACAGCACTCTTCAGAATATATGTTTGAAGATTACATAATTCCTTTTTTAATTACGCCATACAGAATACTCTTTAGCTGATATAATTCAAAGATTGTTTGATTTGTTTCGAGTAGGAAGAAATGTACTTGGAGCACAGTTTAGTTGAAGCAATTCCATAGTTTTAATAACTGAATTCCTCTGGCATTAACTACTGAACCTGTTTTAGCAAATAAATAAGAAAATTCTCCAGACAGACAGAAAGTGACTTTGTAAGGTTTGACCGGCACAAGGACATTCAAAGCAGATAGATCTTGAAACGTTGCATTACAGCATTTTCCAAATTTATACCTTCCAAAAGCGGAACTTAAAAGACAAGAAACAGAAAACAGAAAAAGAACAACATAAGATAATATCAAATGTATATAATGTTTGCTATACATTAGCTATGGTCAGTTTAACACTGATATTATAATTAAAATTTAACTCGAAAAACCAAAGAACGGTAATGTTTTACTACAGGACGAATTTTTTTTGCGGTTAATCCAACTGAGTCATCGTTCAAAAATATACTTGGCTTGAGAAGTCATGAATTTTTCTTTATCTAAAAATAAAGAGTTCTTGGGGAAGACGTGCGAATTGCAAATTGTGATTCTTGACAGGTCAACTGGAGCTCTTAACAGTTGTTTTCGTTAAATTTAGCTTAACATATTGTGGTTAGCACATGGATGAATATTTGTGTAGAATAAAATCGCAGAAAGAGTGCCAAAACAGCGTTGCAGGGATAAGCTTTCCATTACGTTCAAAAACAATTATGACTGTAATTTCTAGCGGCAGAAATGCACTCGTTTTCTTCGCTGTAACATATCTAGATATATATTTGGTTTATAGTTGCATGGATTTTTATGTGGTACAAAGGTATCCGTTTATATTCAAATATAAACACCCTCATAATGACATTCCTTATCGTACTTGTATGTAAGCTCTTATATCCGAAATCACCGAAAAGCCCCACTCGAGGGATATGGATTTCAAGGCTTCTTCCATGGTTATCATGAGCACGTTAAAATTACAATCTTTATTTGTTTATAGCTATGGTTATATTTCTGATTCATTAGGACGTTTGAGTGAGTACAAACACTAAACACGGGGATACTGCAGCGGTGCTCTAGAGACAAACGAAAATAGCGCAGTGACATCAAAAATCTGAAACTTCAGGCGACAGAGAGAATCGAGGGACTGAAAGAGGCTTGCTGTAGCTTGCGAAACGAAACGAAAGGAAATACAAAATAGACCCTCATTTGGGGATTTTCTTTTCTAAAGTTGTGAAGCTAAATTGATAAATTTAATTTGATCATCATATTTAAATGTTGTCGTATATAATTACACTTTCTTTCGCTTCTGCCACTTTAAAAAGTCTTTTAAACAACAAACCTTACCCGCGGTGGCGGTTAGATTGAACAGATTTCCGTTTCGTTTCGCGAAATACAGGTAGCAGAGTGGGGACAGGGGGCTTTCTCTGCTTTGCGAAACAAACGCCAAATCAATGTATTTCAGCCAAAATTTGGCAAAATTTACCTTTAGATATCCGTTTTCATATTATTAAAAATTTCAATTATTTTACATCCTCCTAAGCCACATTGGCCCAAAATATATAAAAATAAGTATACTGCGTTGTATATTTGTTTCTTTGATGTTTAGCCTAACGATGATTAAACGTTATGTGTAGTAACCCTTCCTAAACCCAGCAAAATCAATTAAAAGTGTCTTCTTGATATTTCTTTTATTAAATACATATTATGACCATATCAGTTCAGAAACACAGCATATTTATTTATTTTTTTGGGGTACGTTTTTCTAGCACCGTGGCATGGTAAGATTAAAAATAAGTGATATGGAAAAGGATATCTATAAAGAAATTTCGACGAATAGTTATGAGTAGCATGTAGGCTATTCAGATGCGTTGACGCCATGGTTAAGGGAGGAGGGAAGGAAGGAGGAAGGAGGAGGAGGATTGATATAACATGACTTACTTCGAATGGGTGACGTAGTGTTGTGTGTATGGTATTCTATGTGCAATGTCATAGTGTATTAGTTTTTAGGCGTTTGACATTATGAATATGCCGTCGCCGACGGCACCACCACTGCCACCGCCACCACCGCAATCGCCACAATCCCAAAACACTTTAAAAAATCTCAATGGTTTCATTCAAACCTGTTTAGAAGAGTATATCCGAGGCCTTCTGATTCCCCTCCGCCTTGGAGTGTCATACAGTCTATCATAGTGTTAAGCAACACATGCTACGCGGCTTTGTATCAATAACGTCAGCTGTTGGATAATACTATTCTCAATCGATAACGCAAATCTTGAAATTGTAGAAACTTATGAGACAGGTTGCATTTTTGCGTAAATGTTATCAATATTTGTAATAGTATCTCACAAAAAGGCCAAAAAAATTCAGTTCAATTAATTTAAACTGCTAAGAATACGTTCTTTGGTGCTAATTATATAAAAGCAACTCTACAAAAGTTATTGGCCCTGGGAAAGTAAATACGGACATTCCATCACTGATTGCAACTTGTAATTTCAAAGCAATATAAAACGAAAATTAAGGCAAGAGAATTAAATTACTAATGGAATAAAACCAGGTATAAATGAATATCCATGGCTATCACCCATCTTGATTAATGTATATATTACATGAATGATATAAAATTGCCACTGACGTTTCAGAAAGAACTTATGACATGTCATACACTAAATGGTATATTGTTTGTAAATATATTCAAGGCGGAGTGGGGCGAGATAAGTGAAGTAGCTGTTATGCTAATACAGTTATCGAAAAAGGCACTGTATTTTACTGAGTGTACTTAAGTGTAATAGGCTGCTTTGCTTTAAATGTGCACTTTAAGTTCTATCACTCATTGAAATGTATCTATAGTGTATTTATATGTAGTAGAAGCAGGCTACAATAGAATAGAATGGTAACACGAATGTATTTGAACTAAGATTTTGTGTTTATTATAGACAAACGGCGCTGCATTATACTGTTTTAAAATGAAATTTCTTTGCGTCCGGGTTGGCTTTTTCATAGGTTTGTACAGCGTTACTTTTTCTATTGTGCTGCCTCTACTTTGCCAGAACTGGATATATTCACTTTATTTCAGTGGTTCAAAAAATGCAAAGAAATTTGACCGTATGTCGGAAAAGTTAAATCACAAGAATTTTTTGGCCGCACAGGACTATTTCTCTTCTGTTTATGCCAAAGAAAGTTCGCTGCTATACAACAGTTCCTTACCGGTTGATCTTATAGTTGTGATAATCTCCACCAGACGGGGTATAGATCAGGGCAGCATCATTAGTAAAGGCACTGGATACCTGACACAAACTGCTGCTGCTGTTCACAAGCAGTTTTACGATGACGTATACTTTCCAAATAAATTCCTATTCTTGTGTAATGTGGATGCTGAACCGAAATCTTTCACAGAGGCTGATTTCGTATCACAACATGTTCACATGATTTCTCGTTTCCGACATAACACCAAGGATACTTTTAAATTCAACCGCTTTCAAAAATTAAAAGAAGATAAAATATTTTGCTTAAAGAAGGCAATTGAATTTAATGCAAGTTATATTTTAGTATTAGAGGATGATGCAGTGGTTAAACAAGGATTTTTTTCGGACCTTCATCATAATTTATTCATAAATGTTTTAACGGGGTACCATGATGGAAAAGAGCCAAGTTTGCCATTTGGATATCTTAAACTGTATTGGCCGGAAAAGTGGACTGGATACTCTCACAAAAGCATAGATACAATTGTAGAATTATGTGGCATCTTCCTCACTGGTGGAAGCCTATTCGTGCTTTTAGAATCTTTGCTGTGTCAGAATGATTTATTACTTGCAACTCAGCGCTGGAGCCTTCTATTAACATTTGTTCTAGGCGCAACGTATTGTGTTCTTTGTGCTGTTTCTGTGGGCAGGCCTTACCTAGTTGAGCTACGAAAAATCACCAAGTATGCCCATCGTGTGGTTCGGTCACCTGCCTGTTGTGTGCAAGCTGTATTGTACCCGGATAACGTAGCAAGAGAGATCATAAGTCAATTGGAGGTTGTGGAGTGCAGTAAAACTTATTCCCAAGATCTTGCCGTAGACGATATCATAAAGTCACGGGGCTACGAAAGATATTTAGTTGAGCCAAATCTAGTTAAGCACATAGGAAAATTGTCAACCTTACGTGCTAACAAGCCAGCAGCTCAGTTCATTTATTCATAGAAAAAAATCACCTGAGACATGTTTAATCTTTCATATGGAAGACTGACAATCTTTCGTCGTAATAAGTATCACCCCTGCGCGCTGATAAGCATATACTTTAGTCCTTTCATTTATCATAGATAAATAGCTTTGAACGAATTTTATAGATCTGTTTTGTCAAATGATTTCTATTTACAATCAGTATATATTTATATAAAACGAAATTACAGGAACAGATAACATACGTATATGTGTTTAAAGATTTGTAGTGTATTGCATTTGAAACGAAGCCCTTTTACGCAAAATATTAAGCAACTGGGAAAAAATAAAAGCACCAAATAAATTTATGTTAGCTTTTGCTTTGATTTTCTTTAATAGATTTCAACCAAAAAGCACTTTGAGAGTTAAAAATTGTTTGGAGAAACAGTATTGTTTTGCCACTGGCTTCATCAAATGGCACCCCTACCTAGGCTTCAATTAATTTTATTTGTTTATGATTTTATGAGCTTAGATATTTTTATACTCTGAAAATTCATTTTTTATTCGAGATAACCTAAATGTACGTAACATGTAGTTGATCCTTTATATGCACATGGAGCGTCTTAAATCTAAAGAAATGAGTTTTTGCATCTGCGAATCGTTCTTGTAAAACCAACACAAGAAGTTCGCTATCCTTAAGATGACTGCAGGGTACATGTAACGCAAATCGACGTTTGCAACTTTATTAGCAAAGCTTCAGTTCATGCTGCATTGCTCAATACATTATCGTCTTAAAAAATTCAGCTGTTATTTTATATTTTGACCAAGAAACGATAACATTTGCCTTGAACAAAAGGCAAGCATACATCTTTTCACCAAGTACAATATGTGTGCAAAATTTGGTGGTCCAGTGATGGACCAGCATTAAATGGGTGCAAAACGCCGATGGTATTTCAACAAACTCTTTGCGAGTTACTTGGTTACTGTTCAAGAGGTGGGCGCAATTTAAACGTCATGATGCGAAGTGAAATAAATACAATTACCGGTAACTTATTTCTTGATTTGTCTTTTTTCTTATCTATACGATTCCATCCACACATGACATAAATCAATGTAAATGCTATTTGAAAGAAGGTAAAATGCCGGGACTCAATTACTATATGTAAACACAAATATAAATAAACGCTTCGAAACGCACCCTACACGTTTAGACCTCAGTCACACTTAAACTCTAGAAACAGTCTATATGAGCATGTAACAAGCACAAAATAGACATCTCAAATCTCAGTTTCTAAAATCATAACATTTAAGAATTTTGCAAAAAAAACAACAAATTTTCTTATGAGTAACATCTACATATTTACATTTCATAAAGAAAAATGATTAGCTAACCTGAGCGAGTAGATCTACTGGTCAGTGAATTCTCAATAGTAATATCTTGGAATATTAGAATATTACCCGTCCCCAATTGAATCGCTAAATATATGAGCAATCAAATAACTAAATATACCAGATACGCTTGAAAAAATAAGAGCTAATACGGTATAGCTCGTCAGCCTTTTGGGTGTGATTATATATTATTTTATTAAATTTCATCTACGCCGCATGTAAACACAGTCGTCATATGTGTACTTAAAGCTAAGGTTTGGCGTTATGTACTACATGTAATCACTTCGACGTTTACACTGCAAATACTTTGCTTCCAGGTTACAATACTGCATAAAGATTAATATCATTTATCAATTATTAAAGTTAAAAAGAACTTATAAATAATTTTTGTTTTATACGTTTTAAAAAGAAATGAACTGTTTCATTAATTTATTGCAAGTGAAAAACTGAACTAAATTAACATAAACTACACGTGAAGAGAACATTATGTTCCGAAAGAATACCGGTGATATCTATATACTTGTTATATCTTTAGCTAAATGCTTCATTAGAAGAAGGCTATCTGCAAAAAATAATAAACAGTGTTGAACATAATGCGCATATATCGATTGTAATTTTAATATTATATTTGTGGACTTGTTATGTCTAAAATTCTTTTTTATTATGCTCATAATTAATTTTGATACACTATCAAGGGTTAATTAAAATGAAAAATGCAATAATTGTTCTAAAATTACATTTAAAAGTTGTATTAGCCTTAAATTGTGGAATCAAACTAAAAAATGAAATGTGAAATATAACGAGCAAAGCTTCCTTAAAAGCCGCATGAACAAATTTATCGTTAATGGTTACAATTGATAAATGGATAGGACATTTTTGCGTTATAATTTAGTGTCGTATATCGAAGATTTTAAAATTTGGAACTTTGTGTCTGTCTAAATGCAGAGGATAATTATATAGGGTACAGGCAAATATACTGCGTGATATCTGAGCTTTCAGATAAAACAGAATGTTTTTTAATATAAGTGTCTTTTGAAAGTGGAATGGTTTGCCGTGTAAAATGTAATGTGCACTATAATTCATAAGTTGTATTTTCTTTCAGAATATAAACACTTAACTGTAACATGAAATTAAAACGATATTTTTTTATCATTGATTGCTCTCAGCTAGCTAAATTTTGCAAGGGAACTATATGCGACAAAATTTGATTTAGATAATTTTGTTTGAAATCGTAAGCAGATATTAATATATTAATGACAGTTGTGTATCGTTATTCGCTCAGAGTAGTATTCTCATTTGGCATTTTAGCTAACATACATTACAGTGTTGCAATTTATAAGCACTTTAATTATACAACTAACTCTTGGAGGGCAAGCGAACTCTGTGTTCCATGAAACATTTTATTTACTGAAAAGCTATACAGCTCATGTGTTATCAGTGGGTGGAGTTGGGCCATTGGAAATGGGGATCATTTGCAACTGAAACTGTATAACATCATAACAGCACCCAGAAACCAACAAATAAAGTATAATTGGCAAAAATAGAGATACATACCAGAAAAATATCTGGCCACACCACATCAACAAACACCGTTTATTTGGCTTCCATTATTATCTACATCAGACTGCGCATGCGCGACGTGTCACGCTATCTCACATAACATCTCTCATACTCTAATATAAGACCAATAGATTAAATTATTAACTTTGATCGTTACGCATTATGACTGTTCTGCTACCAGCTTTATATATTAGACGCCATCTAATACAGCAAAACAAACTAGCATCTTTAATATCTTTATCCAAGCATAACAAAATAACTTATCAGCTCGAAAAGCATTTATATATTTGTTTACTTCTGTATTGTCACTAATAACGACAGTGTGCAAATAGTAAATGAAGTGCCGGTGTCAAATTAAATTATACTAATGAATCTAACAGTTAGTCTGTTGAGCAACTAAATAGCTCTTTCAAACTTATTTAAGCAAAGTCACTTACTCTTAAGATTCTTATCAAAACAAGTGAAACCTTGGCTTTTACCCTTTTCTGGCATAATACGCATTTTAAATCAAAATTTACTCAATTTTTAAGTGGTTACATTTAGTACACTAACCTGCAGCAGCGGAAACGTTGTTTCTAATTGGTTTACTGTACCTTTACAGCAATTTTAACTGCACTTCAATTTTTCTGCAAATTGCTCTAATAAAAGGCCTGCATAACAGTGAGAAAAGAGATGTTAACGATGGTCTTAATAAATTTAATAACATCATAACTTTACCAGTTATTGCAAAATAACTTTATTAAGCTGAACCACACAACACATCAAGGCTTGTCCTCGAACCTATGCGGCTTGAGCGCTCTTATAAAACGATCTAACAGCGATCTGGGAGTCTCAGCTCGTACTTCAATAGTAGAAATGGGATGTCCGATATCCAGAGAAAGTTTTTAGATTTGAATTGTAGCAGTTTTACACTGAGAGACAAACGGTTTGTTGCTTACTATACGTCGCGCAGTTATCGGTGTACGGGTCGCGATAGATGAGGCTTTGCTACTTGGAGCCGTAGTTCGACCAGTATGCGATTTAGGTACTCGACTCGAGTATATTTTGGTACTTGACTGGGGTATATTATCGCTCGTTTTTCGATCAATCTTCAACAAGGTATTGTGAACAGCGGATTCGATCAGCATGACGTCGTCAAATGCCATTACCCACAGAACCGCTGCACATAAGAACTCCAGTCCTTAGAGTAATTACATCGAATGTTCATTTTTCGTCATTCCATCGTTTATCCCGCACAAGCATTTCATCGCCCACACTGAAGGATTTGCTGATGATGTGATCTTTGGTGGCTACGTTACGGTAGACGATATCTTTGAGATTATGCTTCGCCAGGTCATTTCGAGACCGGTGTTTATTTTTTCATTGATTAAAGTACTCGATTTCAACGAGTTCACCATTCGTTGAAGGTTATAGGTGATGGTGGTTTTGCGAAAAATCTCATGTAGATTAAAAATTACTGGAAAGCATTATTCATACATATCACGTCACATATCCCATGAGAACTAAACAGTTCATGCAACAGAGGCTGTGACTTTTTCCGTGATGTGTATTTCAGTCCATCTTGTGCGTCAACGATGATGATAAACACTGACTTTGCAATGGGCCAACAAAATCGAGGTGGCTTCTTTTCCATGGCTGGTTCGGTCATTCCCGTGTCTGAATTGTTTAGTAGGCCTTAATTTTGAATTTCGTCATAAGTAATTAAACTCGTTGCACAGGTAAGGCCAAATGTCAATCTCCTGTTTACCACCCCGAGCTGGAATCGAACTCGGGACCTTATAATTACCAGACCAACGCTCTAGCAGCTGAGATAACCCTCACCCTTTATACTTTGGTCAGTGATCTGATAATATTCAACACAATATGCACAGTTTTATTTGAATTTAAACATCTCTGTCTATGTTAGGCCACCAAGTTATGATCTTGCATATATCTTCATTTTTACCACTCCTGGATGGGCACTGTGAGATCTTGTAAAATGTAGTTTGAAATTTTATTGGCAACGACTGTTCTATTTCCAAGCATAAGCCATTCTTGTGATATTGAAAACTCGGATTGGTAAGAATGATGCAATGGCAACATTGGGTCAACTGTGCTACGCCGACCTTTTCTGGTGAATTAAAAACGTGCGATAATATTGGATCTTTTATCGTAGCCTGGGGGATCTTCCTGAATGATATGGTAAAATTAAAAAGACGTGATGCTTAAAATACCATTTTTCTACAGAGGTACTCTTGCGGTTTTCCGGAAATGGAACCCTACTCAAACTATCATTACTCTCGTGGTCATTGGCCTAGTGGTATTTGACCTCATGATTGTATCCGGAAAGACAAATTTAATAGCGTTGCATTCTTGAAGCAATAGTCGTAGGTATTGCTTTATTCGGGCTGAGAATAGAAAACAACACTTCGCAATTGGTGGTGAGGGTGAACTGATGGGCTAATAAATATATATTAAATTTCTTAATATTCCAAATGATGATGATAGTTTAACGGAGTGATTGAGGGATAGAAAATTGGTCGCTCCTTTCCTTCGGGATAATACCAATTGAAAGACGCATCATAGACGCATCATGAAAATTTAGGGGCAGACTCGGGTTGTGTACTAAAGCTAAATCGGAAGTGATTGGCTCTGTTTTTATAGCTGTCTTGCAGGAGCTCGACCATTGTCATTTGTTATCCGTGTGAAACAATTGATACAAAAGATGTAGCACCTTGGAGGATTTGGCAAAAACCAATCGTAGTAGTTGACAAGGGCTATCCAGCTTCACAATTCAGATACATTTCTCGTGCGAGTGCGTCGATCACCGCCTTAACCATTGAACTGATCTAGTGTATCCGTTGTTTGTACATCAAATGAGCACAGAATTCAACTGAATTCTGAATCCTTTGCTGGGATTTACAAGCAAGTCGTATTTCAGTAATCTTACAACACCTTTCCCAGAGATCGGAGACGGTCATTGTTGTCAGAACCAGTAATAATTATATGTGTTATCCTGGATGCGTTCACGTCAAAACTTGTTCAATGGCGCTTTGACACATCCAAGTGGCAGGTGCGATGCCGAAGGCATAAGCTCCTTTTCCGTGTTACTCGGTGCAGCTCCGTCTTTCCGGTGTAACTTTGCAGTTATACCTTTTAGCTCACCTAAATCGCTTCTGAAAGACTCTGAATGCTTCTGTAAAAGCTTTCAAGCCTTGCCTGTACATCAGTTATCCTATTTGACTTTAACTCTTACCCTTCTAGCTTCATATTGTTCAGCCAAACAATCAAATATGGTGTTGATAATCTGGTCTTGGTATTATCGGTCGTATCAAGCTCCATATTGGTTGTTTGCCATTTATCTTGGACTGATAGTAATTACGTCACTTTTTCTTGGGGCTGTTTACGTCACATAAGAATTCTATTTAACCTAAATCCGAAAATACTGCCATAATCCGCATCTTCATAAGTTCTGGACTGTTTTGCATGCAGGAGGGCAGCAATTTAGTTACGTGTTTGTTCATATTTTCCCACACTTGGAACGTAAACAAACATATTCTCCGCATCCAGGAAGAGAACGAAATGCACATTTGCTAACAATACAGAGAGTATGTTTGTCTAGAAACATTATACCTAAAAGCATATCTTATCGTGTTACGTATTTTTCGAATATGGATTAAAAAACTTTAGTTAAGCTGTTGTATTGGAATGACATATTCAGAGACTATATACTTAGCATCATCAAATACAGGAAAACATAAAAGTATTATAACTTTACTCTAAATGGTAACAATATATATTATATTATGGCCTAGAAAACGTTTATTAACCCATTTGACTTTCTTTTATCGTATTCTGTACTTTCTGTGGTATGTTATTGTGCTTTTGTGATCTATATTATGGCATTCAGTGTAATTACCGATTTTGCGACGTATTTTTCATCACGTAATTACTTATTTATTTCTTTTTGGATGTTGAAACTCTGCAAGTGATTAAATTGAAGTTATTTAATCAGTTTTGATACTGCCAACAAGTTCATACCAACATATTTTTTAACAAAATGACATGCAATTGTTTTGTGTACTATTTGTGTGAGTTCCGTTTAAAAGTCTATTTATTCGTTTGTTTATTTATTTTGCTACTCACTTTTTATTCTTACTTTTAGTTCTCCTTAAATCCTCCTTTCTCCCTCATAATCTGTAACCGTACACATGCCTGTTGTTGGTGATTGCAAAAGCGATATCGCTCAGGAATCAGATATTGCTTGGGACTAATATGATTTCTCAAGAATGTACCCAGCTGTTCAGAGATCTTGAAGGTTTGCCAGAGGAACATAGTTTGTACAACATGGAAATCCAACTCAAAGTAACAGCTCCTTATTTGCCTTGGCTACTGTTCTGTTCTAGTCTCTCTTTGTATATTTCCAAGTCACCACCCACCTCCCTGAAAAGTGCCAGCTTACCAATCAGAGTAGCCATGGCCAGCAACCATACACTCGTTATTGCTTCTGAGCGCTTCACAGGTACTAACACTCCCCACCTTCACAAAGGCACAATAATATCATAAGCACATCGCAACATCTATTGAATAGCAGGCGGTTTCGTGGAATTTTTTAAAAGACACAGGAAGAGTCTAGTTATTTTGCCACCATGTTTATTTATATCAGACTGAACATGCACAAGGTGCCATCCCCTAAACATTAACATAACACCTTCTCTGATTAAAACAGAAGTACAACTTTATCGCAAACGCAGGGTACTGCCACTTCGTCAAAAAGCAAAAACAACACCGTATACGCCACATAATAACCGCGACATTTGTAAGCGCAAGACCAAAAGTGCAACTCCGGCAAAAAAAATTTTTCCAAAAAATACTACCATATTATATCATCCCGATAACCAGCATTGTACAGCACTCTTTCCTTGGAACGGCATTAAAAACCGCAGCACACAAAAAAGCAAAAAAAACAAAAACAAAAAAAAACAACAACTCGTCTTTCTCAACCACCAAGTTCCACAACGCCGGAAACTTCAGTGCATACTACATCGTCCAGGCTGCTGCCGAATTTATCTCACTATTTTTAGGCAAACCATGTTGTCCTCTTTGTTACCTACCCAGCTTGGCAATAGGTTGGTATATGGATTACAAGAGGACATGGATTACATCAACCATTGTTGACGCCATGAAGTAATTTTTTAAAATTAGTTACATAACATTTATATAACATGTATATTACGTACATAACATTTTTGTAACATTTGCCAAGTGATTGGGTGATTAAAAGAAGCACATTTATTTTATTACGAATAGAACAACTTCATTTCTAAGTAACTACATGTATTTCATAGCTTTTCCAGCACAGGGCAACTCGTCTTTCCTGAACCCGTAAAAATATCTATCGCATACTACATGTTTGTGTTTTAAATGAAACCAAATAATAACACAAAATAAACAAAACGAACACAGGGTCCTCTATATACAAATCAATAAAGATTTTCTGAGTTTGGAAGATTCTCGAGGTCTGGGGAACCAATTTCGGTTTTCATGTTTATTCGTCTGTTTTAAAGGTTTGTATGACTAATAAATTTATGTCTTAAAAAAAAGTAAAAAAAAAAATAAAAATAAAACCCACTTTGTTCAAAGGACAAGCATAATCGAGGGCTGTTCAAATGGTGGGACTTTTCTCTTTTCTAGCAGAAAGTTTATGTTATATTTAGTACATTCTACGTAATATTGAAATTTTTATATTATCGCTCTGTTGTAAGGGTACGTACGAGCTTAATCTTACTTTCAGATAGGGTGCCGTTTCGGTTGCAATTTCTTGGGATAATTTATAAAGAAGTGAATACACACATTTTTCCATTTAACGTAGACAGATATTCTTTTATGGCTTGAAAGTTTGAGTTAAGACTACGAGAATTTTTTAAAGTGAATAAGCCAATTCACACTTTCGGATTTTTCCGGTGGAGGTGTTGTTTCGACTGAAAATGTTGGGGGATAAATTATAAAGAAATTATAAGGGAAATTCATCAAAATTCTAATTTTCTTTCAACATGCACACTTCCAAATTTATAAAGCCATCATATGATCTTTTAAAAACTATTTTACATATTATTCAGCCCTTCTAATAACCAACATGTGAATATGTTTCTGGCAAAATGGAATTTTGTTGATTTTTGCCGTTTTTTCCTATCATTTCTTTATGTCCTTATCACACCTGAATTCAGCCGAAACGCAAAATTTTTTCGGCAAAAGTCAAAAGTGCGAATTGGCTTATAATGGCAAAACCCTTTACTTGTTTCATTTCACAATTAAACTTGCTGTCAGAATAATACCTGCATTCAGACTTTGGGCCATTATAAAAATTGTTCTCTGGGTCACATTTCCCAATCAATTTGATTATATTCTGTAAATTTCAGGCAATTTGGCTAATACTTTCACATTTGTTTCTAACTTCGAACAGGTTTTCAGACATATCAACGTCGGAGTTTATAAAAAGAAATTCTTCATGATCTATCTCATGGTATGGAAATATTTTCACACAATTTATGTAATATGTAATATGTAAAATAATTTTTAAAAGATCATATGATAGTCCTAGATGACTCCTGCGGTCTTCCTATGACAGCAAGAGTCATAGTTCATGTAATAGGAAATGTCATTGATGTCAATTTTCAAATCTCGGCGCACGACTGGGGCCAACGGCGTTATTTTAGAAAGGGTGCATCACATAAATGGCCCAATTATAAATTATGGCGCACAAGTTTTATGCTCAGATAACATTTTTTTGCTGAGAAAAATATGTGTTTTCTTGAGATCAGGATATCGAATCCCTCATTATCGCCCACAACACAGTGAATCCACAGTTGCAAAACCACGCTTTACTCTAGTTTGGGAGTTTCACAGAGGTCGAAAATAATGCGCCAGTGTGCTTTTAAAAAAAAGCCTGCCAGTTCGAGCCTCTGGAAAGATCCAGAGCCTCGAAAATTGAAATCAGTGGCCATTTCTATTGCAGGAGGAATCAGACCACAATTGTTTACTTCCTGGTAGTTGAACAACAAACTAAAGATGGGAAAACGGTAGTTGCGCAGCAAATGGTGCTGATTTTCGATTATTTTTGTGTATAGAAATAAACTAACGGTACATTTATAAAGAAGAGAGGTGGAATCTATGCGCGAGAAAAATAGAAGACTGTAACTTCATTGGTCTGGAAAAAATAGAGAAATGAAAAAAGTCAAATTTTTAATGAAAATAGCGTTGATGGGGCACTTTTCGAGGGTACCAGTCTTTATACAAGAATATCTCGAAAAGTAAATGGTCATGCCCTATATTTCTTACTATTTTTGTTCATGTGAAAGGTCGATATATACAGACACATGGTCATCTTTGCTGTTCCAGATGTAAGGAAGGTGTCAGATTTTGATATGTTATAAAGAAACATATAAGTAAATTAGTTGTGGTCCGAGACCTGATATGATGTATAAGAGATCTGACAAAAACTTATAGTTCGCGAATAATTATCACTCAAATCACCTCAAACTGCCTCAGTATGATGTAACATTATACATAATCACATATCAACGGCCATATCAGGATATTCATACTCCGAGCCTCCCCCCTCCCCCTCCTCCTCCGGCCCATTCTAGTACCTGTTCCCTCCTTAACACGTGTGCAAGAGAATGACTTTTAATGATTTTCTGTGGCTGTTACACCCCGTAAATATTCTCCTGCGTGTTTGCATGCTACATCAATAGGCAATCCTGCTTAAAATATTTTTCTAAAACTAAAATTTCACAAAATATTAACTTTAAAATTTTTGCCTAAAGTTAAATCAGGTGACGTGCTGACATCATAGAGTGGTCGGGAGACCATTTTCGGATACCGTTGCGCATTGTTATGTTCAATTCTTTTTTCTCATCACTTACAGTTAATTTTTACACATTTGCAAATTAAAATGTAAATTTAGGGAAGCAATTTGCAAGAATGTTCTGTACAGCGGTGTCATCAGCATATCATAATGGCGAATGTTTCACTTTTTTGGCCATACCAAGTATCTTGAGCTGCAAATAGCGTTTAAATGAGTACTCATATAGGTTGTAGAATTCAATATTAATAAAATTTACGTTTTTCTGTCACTCTGGGTTTAAAAAATATTATTTATTTCTTAATTTGAAGCATGTCTAGAAAAAATTTAAAAAACTGGTTGCCATGTTTGGATGAGCTGCTTTATAAGCCAATCCCAGGTATAAATAAGCGTTTAGAAGGTATTTCTGTTTAAAAATACTCCATGCCTTGCAAAAATAGTGTTTAAAATAAAAAACATATATTTAAATAGAATTTTTTAATGAATAATTTTTAAAAAGTGCCCGAATCTTAATTATGCTTTCGCTCCATTGAACGACATGTATTTTTTAAAACAATTTTTACACTCAAAGTCCCCACATTTTCAGTCAGTTATAATTGCAAAGAGTCATTTTACATAAATAAACACTTACAACTGCACCCAGATAATAAAATAATGGAAAACATTATCATTTATTGCACATAAGAAGAAAATTGCTGAAATTGTTTTTCATTGTAAGATAAAGAATATTTTTCTAAAATTCCTAAATAAATTTAGCGCACTTATGTGATTTATTTTTTATATTACTACATATTACACTACAAGATCTCCGTAAACCCTAAAGCTTGAACAATTTGGATTATTATAAAATCATAAAAATATAAAAAATAACGCTAAAATTGTAAAAAAAAATGCCAATTTTATACATTTTTTCAATATTGTCTGAAGGTCTTAGGCAACTTGAAATTAAAATGTACCCCATAGAAAGGCGCAGTACTTGTACTTCATAATAATAGAGAGAAATTCTAATTTTACACATTATTGGAGAAAAGAAGATGAAATTATTAGTGTCGGTAAAGTGCAATTTTCTTCAAAATAAGGTTGGGCTTGCTTTTTTTAAATTACTTTAAAAATATTGCTGTATTTGTTGGGTATTTAATTTCTATTACTATCTATTTAGGGGATGATGCAGTGTAGACACATACTATTTTCTGCGCATTGAAGTTTTATCAAAGTGATGAAAAATTAATTATGCTAAAAAAAATTGAAGCCAAAATTTCAATTTTTGCATTTTTGCCTTAAAAATTAATTTAAGCTGCGAAATGGGTTCTTTGCAAATTGCTGTTGATTACTTGCCATTCATACTCCAAAATGATGCATACAAAAATAAGTCAGCTTAGCAAACAATAGTCATGGGCAGACTCAAACTTGGAAAATTTTTGTTTTTAAGCATGTCGCTTTCGGACGCATTTGTCATGAGGGGAGGTTATTATAAATGTGGCTAGCTCTTTTGTAACCGAGTCAATTTAATCAGTCTTTTAGTATATGCTCTGTAATAGATATGTCTACGATATACTGCACTGGTTCTTGTGAATTCCAGATATTTTGCCTAAGATAGGAATCAGACCACAATTGTTTACTTCCTGGTAGTTGAACAACAAACGAAAGATTGGAAAACGGTAGTTGCGCAGCAAATGGTGCTGATTTTCGATTATTTTTGTGTATAGAAATAAACTAACGGTACATTTATAAAGAAGAGAGGTGGAATCTATGCGCGAGAAAAATAGAAGACTGTAACTGCATTGGTCTGGAAAAAATAGAGAAATGAAAAAAGTCAAATTTTTAATGAAAATAGCGTTGATGGGGCACTTTTCGAGGGTACCAGTCTTTATACAAGAATATCTCGAAAAGTAAATGGTCATGCCCTATATTTCTTACTATTTTTGTTCATGTGAAAGGTCGATATATACAGACACATGGTCATCTTTGCTGTTCCAGATGTAGGGAAGGTGTCAGATTTTGATATGTTATAAAGAAACATATAAGTAAATTAATTGTGGTCCGAGGCCAGGAACTGTGACCCTTTCTGTCCTAGGAAGATGGAAGGGGTCCGCTGGGACTAATCATATGATGGCTTTATAAAATTGAAAGTGTGCATGTTGAAAGGAAATTAGAATTTGATGTTTTTCCCTTATCATTTCTTTAATACCTCCATCGGAAAGACCCGAAAGTGCGAATTTCTCTGTCATTTCTTTCATTTTTTCTATTTATTTCAGTGCAAAATTATTATTTTACTATAAAAATTGTGCGCCGTCTGTCTGTCTGTCCGCAGTGAGTTCTTACGAAATTAATGAGTCAATTTTTCTCAAAGCATGCATACATATTGGGGTACATGTCTAGATGATGCCCGTGTTATGATTTTTTTCGTTCCTTCAAAAATGCTATTTTTGGCTAATTCTTGAACATGGTGGAGAGGGGGGGGGGGGGGTTCGTGCATTTTTTCGCTTTGGCAGGCTATATCTCCAAAACAGTTCTTTGGATAAGGCTCAGACGTCACAAGAAGAACACACATATAGCGCAAATGTATGCTGAAAAGTTTTTCTTCATTTCCGTTGAAAATGTATTTTTGGCCATTTTCTTTTTGATTTTTAAGTTTTTTGGCCATATTGTTGCGAGATCTCCGAAACAGTTTGTTGGATAAGGCTGAAACGAGGCAAGAAGAACCCACATATAGTGCAAATGTTTACTGCGAAGTTTTTCTTCATTTTCTATAAAAATGTATTTTTGGCGACTTTTTAAATTTTTTATTTGTGAATTTTTTGCCATATTATGGCGCCATTTATGCTTTCAAGCTCAATAACTCAAAACTAACGTGGCTAGTGTTTCGACGCAAAATACATTATGGGACTACTTTTAAGCAAGGAATTTTTTGGCACGTCCAAGTTGTACCTATGACGTCATCATTTGCGAGTTATGACGTCATTTGTTTTAAAGCTCAATAACTCGAAAACTATTGAACCTAGCGCTTCGGCACAAAATACATTATGAGACTACTTTTAAGCAAGGAATTTTTTGGCACGTCAATGTTTGGCCTATGACGTCATCGTTTGTGAGTTGTGATGTCATTTATGCTTTCAAGCTATATAACTCGGAAAACTGGCGTAGCTTAGCATCCTGGCACAATGAACTTCTAAAATGGTTTTATTCTATTCCTCATTTTCCACGTGACTGATTGGGGGGCGGGGGGGACATATCCGTTTTTGTTTTAACAAAAACACTGGCCAGTCTAGTTAATTGTCATGTCATTCAAGTCAAGTGACCAAAAACTCGAATGAAAGGGTTATGGATTATCTGTAAATTATATACCCAAATAATTGATAGATGCAGAATAAGGTATAAATTTATTTTGTACACCCAAAATATTTAACTTTTAATTCCTTCCATGCTTTCGAAATATCAGTTCAAAAGTTTTGGTAGATAATTACAACATTTATTGTCACCTTTCACGTAACAAACTATGCTCCCTGTATGTGAACAAATGTGAATCATTGTGGAAGATTTGTGGTGATTTCCCTAGTCTTTTCTTTTAAAGAAAGCGTGTCACAGAAGTTGTAAATCATTGCCGTTGTACGGGACGGTGAAAAAGTTGGAAAACGTTTAAAAAAAAATGGAAAATTTACCTGAAACAACACTTTTATCAACAAGTAAACATAGCATAGTTGCCACAGTATTTCAGTATAGAAACACAAACATTTTAACATTTTAAAAATTGCGGGTTTTTTTTTTTTAACTCTACTAACCCTGTCTAAATTACTCTTGCTGTCTTCCTGTTGCAGCATGTGGTCGTTCCGATAGCAGATTTCCCCATGGTGTCAAATTTGAAATCTTGGTGCACGACAAAGGGCACTGGTGGCTTTTAAAGCAGATGCATCATATAAATGGCTGCGGAACACTTTAGTTTTGAACGCGATTCGACAAAGACTATGAACATGTCTTGATGAAACTTTGTTCGAGTTAATCATGTAAATCACCTCTCGGATGATTAAATTTTTGTGACCTTGAGGTGTCATTCGAGGTCACGGCTGAACTTTGAATTTTTACGCTCGACTGAATCGTGAGGGTGACACGACTCTCCCAAAGACCTTGAACGAATTTTAATGAAACTATCGATGATTTTTGTGACCTTAAGTGGTCATGCAAATTCATCTTCGGACCGTGACTTTACATGCACTGCCAAGGGATGGTTCATGCGCATCTCGTAAATCCGACTCCGTCAAACATAGCTGATTTTGACTGACCGCGATTGAATCTCCATGTTGTTGACCTCTCGGGCTGGTTAGATTTCGGTGAATTCTCATGACCTCTCACGACCTTCGATTTTTTTTTCATTTTTTTTCGTATGTGTTGGTCTTCTACGTCGTGTAAACAGTGAGCAAGTTTCGATGAAACTTATTACTGCCAACGAATATTGGGGCTAATTAGTTTTATGACCTCACATGATTTCCCCGAGGTTAAAACAAGCAGAGTCGGTGAAAAGGTTTCAATGAAACTAGATTAGAGTGCTCATTAAGATGATCTGTGCTTCGTTGCACTTTTACCAGTGGACCCTGAATTTCCAGTTTTATGCGTTATATGGACACGATTCAGCCAAGTCCAGAGAAACGGATTGTGTGCGAATGGGTGACCTCTCATCTTTGCGAGGTCATTCATGGTCATTATCGTACATCACTTTCAATACTGGTAGTCATTCGTAAATACGATTTTTTTTGCTAAAGGTTTTGGTTATGAGCATTTATTTGAATAACCTTTCAGAATGATTATATTTTGATGACATTGGGCGGTCATTGAAGGTCATTACTAAACTGTAAACTTCAAATTGTAATCTTGTCGCTTAATGCTGTTCTAAGCACCAGCATTTCCTTTTGTTGATTATGTCTCCCCGATATGTTTTGTGTGTGTGTGTGTGTCAATCTGTTGTGAACAAAATGTGTGCAAAATACCTTGAGAACGAAAAGTAGGATCGACTTCTAACGTGATCTGTTTATTACTTGGGTAGGTCGGACGGTTCTGTCATCGTTATTAGGGAAGGCGTATGGCGTAAAGCTCTTGTGTGCAAAATTTCCCAGCTGCTGAACATCTGAGAAAGTTCAAACTTGGTGGGATTGTTGTTTGGAAGGTCCGAAAATTCTGTCAATTTTTTTTTTCCGGACTGGAACCAACGAAAACAGAACATGACAGCATTAAGTAAAAAAGTTATCTGTCGTTAAGCAAAATTTCTCGATAGAGGAAAGTCGAATCGACTTCAAACTTGATATAGTTATTAAGCATTAAACTCGTATAGAAATTTAATAAAGGCGTATGATATCACTGCTTATAAAATATTACGTGATATATTTTGCCGAACTTAACACCAGCACAGCCTCTCCCCCTCCCCCCATCCCCGCGCCTTCCCGTTTTATCGGCTCTTTGGTTAACTAAGCATAGGTGTTATTATGCTTGGGATTTCAACGTTTTCCTGCATTCTTTAGAATATTTGAAAACAGTAGCCACCTAACTATCGATCCATGGCTATTTCTTACATTGTTTATAATTGACCTTTATGTGCGTTACAGACTTATAGCTATTACGTAACATATCATTCAGTCGGAGATCAGTCTTAATTTTGCTGCACTGCGAAGTCTTTATCTGTTATAGCAGGCTGGAATCTGGGAAAGTTAAACATCTGAGTTGGCATGTCAGGATTTGGGTATATGGGGGAGAGGTACGAAACCCCTTGTGGCCTTACCCACTATTCAGAAATAAAACGACTGATCATAGAATGTTACGGGCGTATTTAAAGGCTTCAGTTGGTCTAGCTGGGGAACAGGCCCAAACCCCCCCGACCGAAACCCCCCCGGCCCTAACCCCCCCGTCAACCCCCCCCCCCCGACTAAAACCCCCCGGCGGCCTAAACCCCCCGACCCAAAACCCCCCCGGTTCTCAGGTCTATTTTATATTTTGTAATTGCGATATTGTACGAAGGGCATTTGTACGTAAAGCAAAAAAAAAAAAAAAAAAAAAAAATCTAGCAAATGGCTATGTTTCGTTCGAGTGCGAAAAGAGGCGCCATAAGAAATTATCATTACACATTTTCTTTGAGAACGGGGGGGGGGGGGTTGGGTCGGGGGGGTTTAGGCCGCCGGGGGGTTTTAGTCGGGGGGGTTAGGGCCGGGGGGGGGGGTTTCGGTCGGGGGGGGGGTTTGGGCCTAGACTCGTCTAGCTGTTGTTTTTTTCCCTGCACACCATTTTCATTTCATTGCCAAACTGTTTGATATTTGAGAGTGATTACGCAACGGGTAGCATTGTTTGCAGTACCTGGAAGTATTTTTCACTTTGAAAGTAGATCGGCTGATGCCTTGTGCATATCTTTCGAAAAATGCCCCCTCTTCCCCACCGGAGGACATACAAACTGACCCACGGTCAATTGACCAATGCCTTAATAAAAAAAAACGGACAACTGATCAACTTTTACAAAAAAAAAAAAAAAATTCTGTTAACTACCATATCACAACCAGGGAAGATTATATATCACTGCTGATAACCGTACCATAGCACCATCGAATGCGCTTTTGAAAACTCGGGTACGCCACACACTAGGTGACAGGGAAGAAACACGGGATTATCTTTGCCACACAATTGCTGACACTCGATTACACAGTAGGGAGTATAGGACTAGCTTTGTGATGTGAGACAGCACTTCTTTGCTTTCGTTTGGTCTGATGTATCTCAGGAGAGGAAGTTTTTTGGGCTCTAAAATTTGAGATAGAAAAGTTGGTCAGTTGTCCGTTTCTTTTCATGGCGTTGGCCATTTGACCTGCACCCCTCCCCCACCCCTCCCCCCCCCCCCCCACCCACCCTTGTGCCACCGAGGCGAATCATCTGTTGCACAGTTAAAAGATTGCCTGTTTGTGACTACGCTTAGGATACAGACCCTTACCAAAACGTTAGGTAAAAGAGTTAGGGTTGCATTTCGATAGGCACCTACATTAGGTAGGTACGGGGGAAGCTGGGAATTGATGCGGCGACCACCTTCCAGTACCATAAAAGAAAGACTGCGGTAAACTCAGTTTGTCACGCCAACATTAAAGACCCGGATAAAAAGACGAAAAGCAAAATTGGTTTGCAGTGATTACCTCCCAGATTGAGATAAAAAGGTGTACGGTAACATCTGTCTGTCTTGACCGCCTTCCAGACCCGAATAAGAATGACATGCAGTAAAACCTGTTTAGTGACCACCTTCTAGACTAGAGAAAAGACGTACAGTAAAATTTGTTAGTAGTGACCAATATCCGGACCCGGAAAAAAAGGGTGGACAGTAAAACCTCTTTTAGTGACCACCTTCATTCCAGATAATTATGATTGGTTTTGCAGAATTGAAGCTTTTATTCCAGTAAAAAGAAAAATGGAAAATGATAATTGGTAAAATATGAATTTAGTCGGGGAGACATTTGTTTTTGTTTACAAAAACAAGAAACTAAATAGATGTCGATTGAAAGGGTGTGATATAAGGCTATACTCTTATTTAATGGCCACTGGCTGCTCTAGTTCGATAGTTCATTGATGGAAAGTGTGAGGGTGGAGAAGACAATGGGGTGTGAGAGAGTAGGAGAGAAGGGGGTGTGAGAATGGAGGAGAAAAAGGAAGTATGACGGTAGAGGAGAAAAGGGGAGTGGTTGAGACAAAAGGTAGGGTGGATGAGAGGAGGGGGAAGTGTGGGGGTGGAGGAGAGAAGGGGGTGTGATGTAGGAGGGGAGAGGGGGGAGTGAGGTTGCAGATGAGAAGGGGAGGCGTGCGGGTGGAAAAGGAAAGGGGAGTGCAGGGTTGAGACTTCGTAAAATTTTCTTTAAAAAGTTAGTTGCCCCGGCGCAATTTTTGCAGAATTTGTCTAGCCCGCCTCACAACGGTGTTTAAAATATTAACAGTATTTACCTGAAAATACTCAGAAAATTTAATCGCCACTTGGGCGACCAACTGGAAAAAGTTGGTCGCCCGAGCCACAAGTTGGTCGCCACGGGCGACCGCGCGATCGCGAAATCTCAACCCTGGGAGTGTAGGGCGGAGGAGAGACGGGGAAATTTAAGGGTTTAAGAGAGAAGGGGAGTATGAGAAAAAGGGAAATGAGAATGTGAATGGGAGAGGGGCTTGACAGACGCTATCTACCCCATCCGCCCCTTCAACATTATCTGCATGAAAAACGGGTGACAGAAAAAGCTCTGGTTTCTTTTCAGAAGAAGGAAGATGGAAAAGCTCAAGAAAGCTTCAAGAGGCGTATTTGAGCTACATCATCGGATGGGAGGGGAGTGTGGGTGAGGGGGGGGGGGGGGGCTTTGAACTCCGTCGTCCATTCTAGTTGATTGGTTTCTTGAACTAATGACGAATCACTAGTCATTATGGAGTCCTCTCCTCCCCCGGGCAGGTCCCACTTAACCAGTCAGACTGCCAAATATACAACAGCTAGACGTTATTGATGAATGCGAGCTTTGGCAGTAAACAATAACCTTTATATTCATTCTCCCCCTGATAACCGCTCTGCTACAGCTATATACATCAATTCCATGTAAAATACAATAATAGCACTGGAATATTTATTGGCCACATTTTGTTAAGTGACTTTCCAGTTTGCAGTTTGGGCCAAAAAAAAGGTCGTGTTTCGCTTTGGTTGATTGCGTACTTTATTTGGCTCGGGAGATTTAATGCGCGCAAGACAAATAACGGTTCCCTGCGGCCAGCCGTCGTCTTGAGCTCAGAATTTATAGCAGCTGTTTGTCATTGTTGGATGCTGGGAGTTATTTGTTAGGAAAATGCATAATGTAGCAGCCTTGCATGCCTGGATGTTAATACCAGGGTTGGGTTTCTCCCAGGGAGAAAGGTATTTCTCCCCTCCCCATGGGAGAAATAGGGGAAAAACTCGGGATTTAGGGTTTCTCCCGGGGAGAAATGTTTCTCCCGGGGATAAATGGGGGAGAAACAGGGGAGAAACCGCGGACATGAAAATTCTTTCAACGTTTTAAGAGGGTAGGGATATCGGGCTAGGGGTGGGGGAAAAAAATCGACCACTTCGGATCTCGCTCGCAAAAATCTTTTTTGTAACTACAATCATCACTGACGCATAAACCGAAAACCGTTTAAAAATCGGTTGAAAATTCGCGCGCCAACTTAAGTTTAAAATCTGGGAGAGTAAAATGCCAATTTTAATCAAAATATCGACCAGAACTGTAACTTGAATTCACTATTTTATTCCAGATCTCTTTTATTTCTTTCAAAAACTGATTTATGTGTGCTAAAGCAGTGAAAATGAAATGGTGAACAACAGATAAAGAGTTGTATACTAATTTAAAGCACATTAGTGGATTTTAATAAGAATATTTTGTTATGCCGTAAGTACTTCACATAAAAAATACAGGCAGCAACGCGGAGTAGCCAGTTTTGTTCTTTTCAGGACAATTTTTTTCTTGTTTAAAGCGGTAAAACTTCAACGTATTTCTGCAAAATTTTCCATTTTGAATGTTTGAATCCTTGTTGAGCGCATGCTGCTGTGTCCACGGGGTTGAACGGAAAGAATCTGGCCTTCTGATACATCTGTAGTATCGGGTATTCGTGGTTAAAAGCATAGCGTGTCTGACGATTTTCGATTGCGGTGCGAATGATATACGACAATCTTTCCAGGTCCACATTCTGTACAGTATCTAATATACAGGGCTGTTATGAAATATTTCAAGAAAGATTTCATGAAATATTTCAAGGCAAAAATTTCAACTTTTGAAATTTTCAATTCATTGATTTAGAAATTAATATTTCGCTTAAATCTGCACTTCATATTCACATGTCTGTCCCGCCAAAACTGTATACAGAAATCCCGTTATATAAGAGAAGTTAGAAATGTCTTTAATTTTATTACTGTTCGCTGACTGTGTGAATTCGTTTAAAAACTGGCTGTTGAGATGTGCTTTTTTGGGGTATCATACACTATTTGATGCTGCCTAGTATTTGTTCAACCTTTTTCAATAAAACGAGTGTATGTTGTAAAGATATATTTTTCATCTATACTCATTTGAAATATTTCAAAAATTTCTAAAATTTCTGAAATATTTCCAAAATACAAATTTCGTGAAATTTTTAAAAATTTCGAAATTTTTACTAGCCCTGCTAATATGCCATTGGTTTTTACCATTATCTTCCCCTAATGCAACATGCATGTAACTCTCAAGCTCAAGACGATCTCTTGTATCAACTCTGGGAACAAAAGTATCCACAGCATCTCTTTTCGTAAAATGACTCGCTGCTGCACAAGTTCCCTACGTATGCTTTCTTCTTGTTGGATTTGGTTTACTTCCGATGAATAATGACAGAGATATGGCGCACACAAATGTGGATACAAAAATGGCTAAATCGAAAAACGTAAAAACGTAAAAATTTTCACTTATTTTTTGCAAAATCGAAAAATAACCTACCGTTGCACAACTTCACTCCAAATACTTTCTTCCTGACAGATGTGGTTTGCTTCCAATAAATAGTAACAGAGACCTGGTGCGCACAAAACTGCGGACAGACGGACGAGCTGAAAACTATACCCCTCCATTGACAATTTTTCATCAAATCGAATGCAACAAGAAGTTGCACTCCTTCAATATACGTTGTATGTTTATTATTAACAGCATGCAAAACGAAAAAGGTAAAAATCATGAATAGTTTTCGAATTACAGCGCGGACACAGATGGTATACTACACCTGACGGACGGACAGACAAGTTGAAAACTTTCCCCTCCATTACACTTGGGAAAATACAGAGGTATCCTCTAAATAAATGTTTTAAATTGAGTTTTTTAATGAAGAAACCATGGCAACTATAACCAAAGCTTGTTCCGTCACGGATGTTGTTCTAAAACAGGAGGTGTTCCCTAAGGGTGTTATAGTATATGTTACAGGGATTATATGTTAGGGATTTCACAAAATTCCTACGAAATTCGTATAATAACTTGCCCGATCAATATCGGTAATTTAGGAAGAATTTTATGTTTGCAATAACAGAATTAATAGTAGATTTTAAATTTGTACACGAAAATATCTATCCTGAGGAAAACCTAGATTTACGAAAAATTCCCGAAAAGCAACAAATTTCCGGGTAAAAATTATTTCAATGTCGGACCTGTATTATTCAGCATCTGTGATGACGAACACAACAGATTATTTGAAAGAATTTACATTAGTCTCGGCAACATACAAATTTAAACTGTCATTTAATTGAATTTTTGTAATTTTTTAGGGTGGGGGTACAAAAGCTCAGGTTGGGGTGCGAATTTTTCATCAATTCGCTAATCATTGCTAGTTTCAATGTCCAGGGATGTTAATCCTTCATTTAAACCTTTTGCGAGCAGGATCGGAAGTGGTCACCAAAAAAGTGCCCCGTTTCCCCCACCCCTACGATTATTTGCATTTTATTATAAATTATTAAAAAACTGGCGTATCATCGACATTCGGTACATTTCCCTCACGTTAAGTGCATTTAGATGGGGGTACTTTTGCACGATGAGCTTATGCCAACTGCTCGTTTACGCAGTAAATGCATTTAGCATATGATTTTTTATCCTTCACAGACAAACTGAAGTGCTCCCAAACTTTATCTTTAGGTCTTCCTCCTTTAAACATTTTGAGTTGATAATTTAATGGCAGCACAAAGACACCAATCGTAATTTGTTTGTAATGATAATGTCGTAAATTTTTAGAACCCTTCTGTAGCTGTTGAGGATTACTCACACCATTAATCTCTACATTTCCTGAGATATAAGGATTAAGACGTTTTGTTAACGCGTAGCTCGGCGTAACTGAAAGATAAGCAGGTCAGTACTTTGACACAGGCTGACAGAGAACGGATTTTTCTTTGATCATGAGTAGAATAGTAAGTCATCTGCTTTGTAGCAAAAGAAAGAGAGTGAAAGCCTGAATAACAAATGTCGATCATACATTTGTGTATTCTAACGTGTACGTTAAGCTAGACAAAACAAAAGAATAAAAAAGAGGGGAGAAACTACGGGAGAAACAGCGGGAGAAACGTATTTCTCCCCAAGGGTAAAAACCCGGTTTAAACCCAGGGTAAAAACCCTAATGGGAGAAACCTGCCAACCCTGGTTAATACCTATACGTCAGTCCAACTCTCTTTCCCCCACCCCACATCCCCGCCCACCCCACCATTGTATTGAAGACTGTCACACATTTAAAGTCACCACTTCAGACCTTAATTAATTAAATCATACATGGGAATCTTCCGGCTTTTCCGGCTTTTTTTTTTTTTTTTTTGGCCAAGTGGACCACTTTTTTTCGACCTCATTCCCATGTATGGTAAAATTTTCCGGCTTTTTTTTTTCGACCACGTTCCCATGTATGTTAAATTAAAATACCTTTTTTATGCCCCGCCTGACAGATGTCTGCGGTCATATACGGTTGGACTTGTGCGTCCGTCTGTCTGTGTGTACGTTACGCTTTAGGTACCAAGTTTTGTGGATCGCACTGTAGCGTAGCTATTTGGTCGGCAACTTTATTCTTTTTTGGATATTGTTTCTAATATATTGAAGTTGTGCAGGACGTCATCCTTTTGTCCGACGAGGCCTTTATTCTGTCGGAATTGGGGTTTCAACTTAGGCAATTTTACTGTAGTTACATGTTTTATGTACTGACGTTTGTGGATCACACCTTACTCCACATATTTGTTTGGTGAGTTATTTGTTTATAGATTGTTGTTTCTAATATATTGACGTTGTGCAGGACGTCTGCGTTTGTCCGACGAGGCGTTTATTCGGTCGAAATTGGCCTTTGAACTTAGGCGGTTTTACTCCAGTTAGGTGCTCGGTACCAAGTTTTGTTGATCGCACCTCACTCTACATATTTGTTTGCTGATTTATTTGTTTATAGATTATTGTTCCTAATATACTGAAGTTGTGCAGGACGTCGTCCCTTTGTCCGACGAGGCGTTTATTCGGTCGAAATTGGGCTTTGAACTTAGACAATTTTACTGCTGTTGGGTGCTCGGTACTGAGTCCGTGCTTATTCATTCTTTCTTCAAGAAGAATCACATCCCTCAAACTAAGATTGTGTCATTGACTATCCGTAAAGGCGGGGTATTCGTGCTCCGATCGGACACACCTCTAGTTTAATTATATATTATATAAATATATGTTTATATATATATATATGTCTTTATGTAATATTAAATTAATACATTTACAAGTCGAGTAAAAAAGGTTTGAAATAAGTGGTTTATAAAAAAAAAACTTTAAAAAAAAAGGTAAAGACTCTTCGGAATCATTTTTAATGATATTCGGCACACCACTTATAAATTTTGATGCGCCCACAAACATTTCGACAGGAATTCGAGCCACACTAACTCTGAAGCTCATCCGTCGTGGTAAAAATTATAAAAGAGAATAAAACACACCGTGTAGTTCAAGTTTAAATCCGGTTTGGCCTCAGCGGCTTGAGTTCAGTTTTCAATGGTGGACTCAAGTCTGTTGACCCCTTGACAGAAAAAAAAACTGAACTCTTCTCAGGCACGGTTAAGTGGTGATTTGTAGTATTTTTGCTGGCGTAATGACGTAATGCAAGATGTAATAAGCACAGAAAATGAGAAAGAGAAATTGTGCAATTTGGTAGTTGCGTATCCTCTAAGAGCAATAACTGAATGCTGTCAGTAATCTGGCAGCTCAGGAGAAAAAAGTGTCTTAAGCGAGAGAGGCACTTTGTGAAAACCCCCAGAGAGGCATTTTGTCATGGTTCGTTTATTTATTTGTGAGGCGTCGACGTTTTTTTTATCCAAGTTGCAGCAGATGCCATACAGTTGTTTCAGCATGTACTGTGGTGCATATTTTTAATAGGAGTCTTCGGTGAAACATTAAGAAACGTCTCGCCGTGGAGTCTGTTGTCTGGAATAGCGAAACCTTATCTGCGTATCCCAGGATATGTTATGGCCCCCTTGTGCATATGGTTTAGGAAAAACAGTTATTGGCTCTTAGAATCCCCAGGGATCAGTTATTAAGCACGGGAAGCTGGTCGCGGTTTGTTTACAACTTTGAACGCGTAAATTTAGATGGTTCATTTTTTGGTAGTTGTGACGTGAAAACTGGTGTTTTTTATCATGTGGAATTTTTTTAAAGAACACTCTGTTATTTAGAATAAGAATATATCAAGCAAATAAAGAGTTCTCAAATTTTTTGTTATTTGCCAAACAAGGCACCATTACCATGGTTACAAGGGAAGAGGCTAACATGGATATTTAAGGAGAATTCAACATTTGTGATTGGCCAGACATTTCAGTTAGACCCAGTCTCATGCATCTGTTCTGGGAATAGTCTCATTTTGTCGACAGTGTCTTATTTCCCCCTTAACAAAAAAAATGTGGGCTCTCATTTTCTTGTGTATTCTAATTTTTAACAATAGAGTGTCAAGGTTTGTTTGTGTGTTGAATATGTTTCTTCAAAACCGTTCTCCTCTCGAAAGTTAAAGTATTTTTGTCGAGTTTAGTGAGTAGATTTCCCAATATTTTCCTATTTTTTTAAGTGGTAGAAATGTTAGTTTAGGCATTTTTTATGTGTTGAAGAAGTGGCCATGAATGATTTTATAATAAAGCAGAGGTAGGTGAGAGACTTGAGCTGATTAAATTCAGTGCAGTTGGTAGATATTCCCTTCGATGATTGCCTGTAGGCTATCGACTGTATCGGCGGCGTGCGATGAAAAGGAAAAGTATACGTCAATCGAATCCAATGCAACGCCTGGATAATTCCAGTGGGCAGGATATTCAGAATGCTACTTTCTGCGCCCATTATAGTTTGCTAGATTGATAGGATAATACCTTTTGGCCCGATAAACATTATGGTAGATATTTTTTACTTGTGCAAAAAGACACTGGGAACAATTTGGGGGCTAAAACGCGGTAATTTGGACTTTGATCTGGTTATTTTTATGTAATTATTGGACTTTGTTTTATGGAATTATTACGTATAATTTATCATTGGTTTTTATTGGTCAATATCGCTAGTTTGAAGACGATGTCAAATACGGGTGCCCCCATAGCCAGTTGATAATGCTTCGAATGATCCCTGAAGCCAGTGCACCCTCACGCCCGCGCGGTAACACCACTCGTATATTTACCATATTTCCAAATGATATGAATTAACCGTATGACGTAGCAGTACGAAAACGTTTTTGCCACGCGAATGACCAGGCCCTACTTAGATCAGCAAATCCGTGTGTTATCGCCTGTGATTTGATGTCTCAACTTACCAAAGGTTAATAAGTTTTATGTTATCTGATACAAGTGTATATCTATAATATTACAGTTCAATCCCTGTGTATTTTATCTGTTTATGTTAAATAGCAATTGTGCTGATGACAAGGGACAGTTTTAACTCCCTCGATTAGTCGGCACTTTGGTTTGACAGTTACTTATCGCTGACAACAACAAATGGGACATTGAATGACAGAGAGGTTAATCGCCTGTTTACTTTTAAATTCACCAGTTGGCATTTTTTTGAGAGGTTATTTGTATAAAATAAATAAAAGAAACAAAACAACAACTGAAGCGGAAAAATTAAAATGCCAGAACAAAGCATAGCACGCTGCCGCAACACCCTCACCCCCATCGTTTTGTCTAATTTTTATCATGTGATTGCATTTTTTGTACCCCACCCCAGGTGTATTTCCCCATTGTACGTTTATGTAGTGTCCGTATGAGATGAATCTTTTACACTGCTATTTTCTGTATTAACTTGAATGGGAGAGATTCAGGTTGATAAATAGTTGTCGGTTGAAACATGAGCGTTGTCCGGTGCGGGGTCGGTGTACGCCACGAGTAAGGCTCAAAACGTGATCCTTGTCAGGTGTGGGTTCACGGCACCGCATAGGTATGATCAAAGCGTATGGATATCGGGTGTGGATTTGTTGTGAGGACGGGGGTATCAGGTGTGAGTGTTATTGTGAGGGTAGGGATAACAAGTGTGGATATTGTTGTGGGGGTAGGGGATATCAGGTGTGGATATTGTTGTGGGGGTAGGGATATCAGGTCTGGATATTGTTGTGGGGTTAAGTATAGCAGGGTGTGGATATTGTTTTCGGGGTAGGGACATCAGATGTGCATATTGTTGTGGGGGTAGGGACATCAGGTGTGGATGTTGTTGTGAGGGTAAGGATATCAGGTGTGGATATTGTTTTGGGTGTAGGGATATCAAGTGTGGATATTGTTGTGGGGGTAGCGATATCAGGTGTGGATATTGTTGTGATGGTAAGGATATCAAGTGTGGATATTGTTGTGGGGGTAAGGATATCAAGTGTGGATATTGTTGTGGGGTAGGGATATCGGGCGTGATTATTCCTGTGAGGATCGCGATATCAGGTGTGGATGTTTTTGTAAAGGTAGGCCTATCAGGTGTGGGGGCTACTGTTTTGAGGGTAGGAACTTACCATCAGAGGAACTCACCCTTATTTACCGCTGAATACGTGCAGAGGGCGTATCAACATCGAGTTGGCTGGAGACCTCTGATTTTCTGTTGGCATGCCTTGAGATGAGTTATAACGTGGCGTTAAGTAGTCCGCTCAATCTCCTTAAAAAACGCGCACTGATATGATTTGCAGTCACGTGAACGGTTTACAAGTGAAGGTACAAAAAAAGATCAACTGCACTTAGAAACACGCTGTTTTGCAGTGACATGCTCTGTTGATAAAAAAAAATACTGAACGTTTCGGCTGCGTCACGAGATACACCACAGTGGGTGTCAAGCCTTTTTGTTACGCTCGTCAAAAATAGAAGTATATCCTATTTGGTATGCATCAGTCCTGGCATGAAAAAACCCTCCATTTCAAAGCCTGCTTTATCAGCGGTGTTGCTTCTCATGTTGCCGTGCGTAGCCTTTGCAGTTTTACCATTTCACCGAATAGCCTCTCTACATGTATACACTGTGCTTCGTTTGTGTGTTTCAGATGACGTCACGCGATTGGACAGCCGCACAGACAGAGAAGTGACACAGTGGGCCCGGGGGTCACTTAAGGCCCTCTTTATCTTGCCGTCAGCCGTCTGTCAATTCATTATTGGCTCAAAACAGGTCAAAAGACAGTGAGATATTTGTGGAATATCGACGACTTTTTAGCAGTTTATGAGGTTCCAAAGTGGCATGGTCGGAAATTGGCCCCGCAAGCAAATCCTACTTGAGTAAACGTTTTATCAGAGTGAACCTTCCACTTGGTGGTTAACACAGCTTTTAACTGAGCTGTCAGTAACCTGGGCTTCTCAGTTAGCAAAACAGAAGCCGTGTTTTGTGCGCTGCGATAGAACACGGCAGACTCATGCTAGTAACACAAAGTGCCGTTAAAAAATAGAAAAAAAAAGTTAACAGAAGTCTGCATTAGTGTGTGAAAACTGTGCCAAAATACGCGATATTGGATAATAGAATTGATATAGTTTACATTGTTCCCGCAGCTAATTCTGAGTGATGCTTACTGTAGCATGAATTGGGGCCACAGTTGGAGCAAGGCAGGGAGTCAAAACTAATTGAATTTTGCTCATATTGATACTCAGCATTGTGTCGCTAGCTGGGTACTATAGCTGTTGTTTCTTATGTGGCTTAAAAACTGAGTCCGCGGAAGGTGCGTAGAAAAATTCAAGCTGTCAGCACTTGGATATATTCTTCACCTACACACACACGGAGGGGATTTTGACGTACACACAAAATGGTGCGCTGCTGCATTGACGCGGAATCGTCCGCGGGCGTGAACAAAATCCGGACGCTATCCGGATCCTTCTGG
Source organism: Protula sp. h YS-2021 (assembly GCA_949752745.1). NCBI lineage: Eukaryota > Metazoa > Annelida > Polychaeta > Sabellida > Serpulidae > Protula > Protula sp. h YS-2021. Next base: position 83,805,602 of record OX457027.1, on the reverse strand, counting down.
AACATCTCCATGTATAAATCATTAACAATGTGTATAGTCTTTATGTTAGTGTTGACTCTACACACTTCACAATGCGCTGCATTCGAAACGAACGACATAGAATCTTATTTGCAGTTGCTGGATAAAAATATTGTGGAGAAAAACGAATCAGACATTGTCGAGACCGCGGATACTTCCGGAATTCCGGATCAAACGGCGGCCATTGGAAGATTATTTAAATATCAAATCCCGAAAAATGTTTTCCCAGAGAATGTCACTAGTTTTAAGGTAAACAAAGAATCAGTCTTAAATCAGAAGAGGAAATGGCTCTGCTTTCTCCCCTCTCGCCACTTTTTTTTTTTTTTTTTTTTTTTTTTTTTTTGGTGGTATAGTTTTTAAGCGGCACAAGTCTGGATTGTGCGTTCTTTCTCTGCATGTTTATTGACATGTTGATTGACATGTGATGCATGCGAGTCGTTTTTTGTGGCGTTTTCGTGTACAGGGATAGAAGTACGGACAGTACGTAGAGATGACTGTTAGACGGCTCTTGTTTTTGCAGTTGTCCAAAGAATACTTCACCAGTTGGCACGGTGTTTCAAATTAAATTAAATTAAATACATGCATTGTGTTGGTTTATGCAGTTTCTTTGTTTTAACTAGCTCTCCACTTCGGAGGTAACGCTTTGGGCGTATCGATCACAGTGACGTCAGCTCTTCAAACCTTCCTTCTCTGTACCCTGTTACATAAATGCGTCGCATAATATTGCATACAGCTGTTTTGCAGGTTGAAATAGAAATTTTTGATACTTGAAATGTAAATAATGCAGACTTTGGGTTTCAGGCAGATCGTCTCAGGTAGCCTTCTTGTCTATCAGCCCTACGAGTTTGACATGTCATCTGAGGCCAGATCTCTTGACTTATCAAACCAGCTCCTCGAGTGTCGCCCTGGGGTCGTATTCTCGAAGTCTCACCACGTTGGCCTTTGCCTGCTATGAGAACCACTAACGGCCGAGAAAGATTTTCTCCGATATAAATTCGGCCTATTATTGATTTTTTAAATTTAAAAAATGGTAGATGATGGGTCTGATATGTATTTGTGACAGTACACAGTGTGCGAAATCAGCACCCTCTGTTTATCCTTCACACTAAATACCAAATTGGACTAAAAAATCTCCTGCATTGTGCGCCCTCTCTTGTATGCGAGAAGAAAACCTCTTGTTTTTGTAAATTTAGGAACACGATATTTTCATATTGAGCAATCTCGTGTTAAGACAGGGCTTTAAAACACGGAAAAGGATGGGCGTGGAGCCAAGTATATATATTAGCATTCTACAAAGCTTTTGTGCCAGACATCCCATAAAATGGTTCGAGAATACGTCACCGCTTTTCCTGAAGTTTTAATGGGCATGTTCTATATTCACGAGCACTGAATTTTATTGCACATGTTGTAAATTTCCAGCTGGCGTTCCGAATTATGTAACACAACGTAGTGGCATAAATATGGGCTGTAGTCACAAAATCCAGGCGTAAATTTGTGCCGCAGTCACAGAATCCCGTCGTGCTGCGGTCACAGAATCCCGTCGTGCTGCGGTCGCAGAATCCCGTCGTGCTGCGGTCGCAGAATCTCGTCGTGAGCACATGTGACAGGAGCAAGTGACAAGAACCAAGAACGGAATTGGGACAGATGGACGCACGAGGGTTCGCCTCTCCCTCAGCCCACTTGATCAAAGACGACACTGTAGATAAAGGCTTGTTATGATCACTCACAACTTGATTTCAGCTGTCATCTTGTACCACACACAGATGCACAATCAGACAGAACGTTATGACAAAGTCTTTATCTTGGAGTTTTTTTCATTGAGGTTATTCAGATTCACACCGGAAGAACACCACGTGACCTGCTGTGTTCAGGAGAGATTTAAATACCGGAGAACAGTGCTCGAAGTCTGATGCGAAACCATGCCAATCTGGCGAGTGATGCGTTTTTTACGCTCCGGGTTACGTTAAGCACTGTGTCGGTCAGAATTTAATCAAAATTGAAACTTACTCTGCTGAAATGTTTCCTATATTTTAAAATACATAAGAAAAGAAAAAAAACTAGACCGAATTTCGCTACACGTAGCGAAATAGCACCCACTTGCAAGGGCAGAGACACAATATATTTAATCGAACACACAATTTTCAGTGTTTCGACATAATTGTCAGCTTCCGGATTATTATCTTGAACGAGGCCATCGAAATGAATATAATGTAACCTCATTTGGGCACAAATAAATCAAATTCAATTTTCTAACCGTTGTTGAGATACTGGTCAACTTACAGTTTTTGACCTTGACCATGACGGAGGAGGTCAAGATCACCGAGGTACCTCTTATATAACGTCTTTTTGGCCCAAAGGGTCGAAAATTAGCTCAAAGTCGCTCTATCTCTAACCGTTTTCGAGATAATAGTCAACTTCCGGTTTTTGACCTTGACCGTGACCCAGAAGGTCAAGGTCACCGAGGTACCTCTTATGTAACGTTGTTTAGGCCCAAAGGGTCGAAAATGAGCTCAAAATCGCTCTATCTCTAACCGTTTTCGAGATAATAGTCAACTTCTGGTTTTTGACCTTGACCGTGACCCAGAAGGTCAAGGTCACCGAGGTACCTCATGTGTAACGTTGTTTAGGCCCAAAGGGTCGAAAATGAGCTCAAAATCGCTCTATCTCTAACCGTTTTCGAGATAATAGTCAACTTCCGGTTTTTGACCTTGACCGTGACCCAGAAGGTCAAGGTCACCGAGGTACCTCTTGTGTAACGTTGTTTAGGCCCAAAGGGTCGAAAATGAGCTCAAAATCGCTCTATCTCTAACCGTTTTCGAGATAATAGTCAACTTCCAGTTTTTGACCTTGACCGTGACCAAGAAGGTCAAGATCACCGAGGTCCCTCTTATGTAACGTTGTTTAGGCCCAAAGGGTCGACAATGAGCTCAAAATCGCTCTATCTCTAACCGTTTTCGAGATAATAGTCAACTTCCGGTTTTTGACCTTGACCGTGACCCAGAAGGTCAAGGTCACCGAGGTACCTCTAACGTAACGTTGTTTAGGCCCAAAGGGTCGAAAATGAGCTCAAAATCGCTCTATCTCTAACCGTTTTCGAGATAATAGTCAACTTCCGGTTTTTGACCTTGACCGTGACCCAGAAGGTCAAGGTCACCGAGGTACCTCATAGGTAACGTTGTTTAGGCCCAATGGGTCGAAAATGAGCTCAAAATCGCTCTATCTGTAACCGTTTTCGAGATAATAGTCAACTTCCGGTTTTTGACCTTGACCGTGACCCAGAAGGTCAAGGTCACCGAGGTACCTCTGATGTAACGTTGTTTAGGCCCAAAGGGTCGAAAATGAGCTCAAAATCGCTCTATCTCTAACCGTTTTCGAGATAATAGTCAACTTCCGGTTTTTGACCTTGACCGTGACCCAGAAGGTCAAGGTCACCGAGGTACCTCTGATGTGACGTTGTTTAGGCCCAAAGGGTCGAAAATGAGCTCAAAATCGCTCTATCTCTAACCGTTTTCGAGATAATAGTCAACTTCCGGTTTTTAACCTTGACCGTGACCCAGAAGGTCAAGGTCACCGAGGTACCTCATGTGTAACGTTGTTTAGGCCCAAAGGGTCGAAAATGAGCTCAAAATCACTCTATCTCTAACCGTTTTCGAGATAATAGTCAACTTCCGGTTTTTGACCTTGACCGTGACCCAGAAGGTCAAGGTCACCGAGGTACCTCTGATGTAACGTTGTTTAGGCCCAAAGGGTCGAAAATGAGCTCAAAATCGCTCTATCTGTAACCGTTTTCGAGATAATAGTCAACTTCCGGTTTTTGACCTTGACCGTGACCCAGAAGGTCAAGGTCACCGAGGTACCTCTGATGTAACGTTGTTTAGGCCCAAAGGGTCGAAAATGAGCTCAAAATCGCTCTATCTCTAACCGTTTTCGAGATAATAGTCAACTTCCGGTTTTTGACCTTGACCGTGACCCAGAAGGTCAAGGTCACCGAGGTACCTCTGATGTAACGTTGTTTAGGCCCAAAGGGTCGAAAATGAGCTCAAAATCGCTCTATCTCTAACCGTTTTCGAGATCATAGTCAACTTCCGGTTTTTGATCTTGACCGTGACCCAGAAGGTCAAGGTCACCGAGGTACCTCATGTGTAACGTTGTTTAGGCCCAAAGGGTCGAAAATGAGCTCAAAATCGCTCTATCTCTAACCGTTTTCGAGATAATAGTCAACTTCCGGTTTTTGACCTTGACCGTGACCCAGAAGGTCAAGGTCACCGAGGTACCTCTTATGTAACGTTGTTTAGGCCCAAAGGGTCGAAAATGAGCTCAAAATCGCTCTATCTCTAACCGTTTTCGAGAAAATAGTCAACTTCCGGTTTTTGACCTTGACCGTGACCCAGAAGGTCAAGGTCACCGAGGTACCTCTTATGTAACGTTGTTTAGGTCCAGAGGGGCGAAAATGAGCTCAAAATCGCTCTATCTGTAACCGTTTTCGAGAAAATAGTCAACTTCCGGTTTTTGACCTTGACCGTGACCCAGAAGGTCAAGGTCACCGAGGTACCTCTTATGTAACGTTGTTTAGGCCCAAAGGGTCGAAAATGAGCTCAAAATCGCTCTATCTCTAACCGTTTTCGAGATAATAGTCAACTTCCGGTTTTTGACCTTGACTGTGACCCAGAAGGTCAAGGTCACCGAGGTACCTCTTATGTAACGTTGTTTAGGCCCAAAGGGTCGAAAATGAGCTCAAAATCGCTCTATCTCTAACCGTTTTCGAGAAAATAGTCAACTTCCGGTTTTTTGACCTTGACCGTGACCCAGAAGGTCAAGGTCACCGAGGTACCTCATATTTAACGTTGTTTAGGCCCAAAGGGTCGAAAATGAGCTCAAAATCGCTCTATCTCTAACCGTTTTCGAGATAATAGTCAACTTCCGGTTTTTGACCTTGACCGTGACCCAGAAGGTCAAGGTCACCGAGGTACCTCCTATGTAACGTTGTTTAGGCCCAAAGGGTCGAAAATGAGCTCAAAATCGCTCTATCTCTAACCGTTTTCGAGAAAATAGTCAACTTCCGGTTTTTGACCTTGACCGTGACCCAGAAGGTCAAGGTCACCGAGGTACCTCTTATGTAACGTTGTTTAGGCCCAAAGGGTCGAAAATGAGCTCAGAATCGCTCTATCTCTAACCATTTTCGAGATAATAGTCAACTTCCGGTTTTTGACCTTGACCGTGACCCAGAAGGTCAAGGTCACCGAGGTACCTCTTATGTAACGTTGTTTAGGCCCAAAGGGTCGAAAATGAGCTCAAAATCGCTCTATCTCTAACCATTTTCGAGATAATAGTCAACTTCCGGTTTTTGACCTTGACCGTGACCCAGAAGGTCAAGGTCACCGAGGTACCTCTGATGTAACGTTGTTTAGGCCCAAAGGGTCGAAAATGAGCTCAAAATCGCTCTATCTCTAACCGTTTTCGAGATAATAGTCAACTTCCGGTTTTTGACCTTGACCGTGACCCAGAAGGTCAAGGTCACCGAGGTACCTCTGATGTAACGTTGTTTAGGCCCAAAGGGTCGAAAATGAGCTCAAAATCGCTCTATCTCTAACCGTTTTCGAGATAATAGTCAACTTCCAGTTTTTGACCTTGACCGTGACCCAGAAGGTCAAGGTCACCGAGGTTCCTCATATGTAACGTTGTTTAGGCCCAAAGGGTCGAAAATGAGCTCAAAATCGCTCTATCTCTAACCGTTTTCGAGATAATAGTCAACTTAGAGTTTTTGACCTTGACCGTGACCCAGAAGGTCAAGGTCACCGAGGTTCCTCTTGTGTTACGTTGTTTAGGCCCAAAGGGTCGAAAATAAGCTCAAAATCGCTCTATCTCTAACCGTTTTCGAGATGAGTCATCCTGTCGTTAAGGACGCGTGAAGTCACGTGACCTTTGACCTTGACCCTCAAGGTCAAGGTTAGTGATGAAAGTTTACCCTTTACTTAGTACGTTTTATGCATTCACACTGGGATTTGAGCACCTTTTTGGCTACTTTTCTTGATTAATAGGTGTTTTCAAAAATATTTTGACCTCAATTTGACCTTGACCTCTGGGGTGCAAGGTCAAAAAATTTTACGGATTTGACGACAACTCATTACTCTCTATGTCTCTGCCACATGCCGTCTTTTTACGACAAACCCTGTAGGAGGAGTTTTCTGGAAACCACTTTGAGGTCAGAAAAACTTTGACCTCAAATTTGACCTTGACCTTCAAGGTCAAGGTCAAAAAATTTTGCGGATTTGACGACATCTCGTCACCCTCTATCACTGTGCCAAATTTCGTCGTCCTACGTCAAATAGCGTAGGAGGAGTTTTCTGGAAACCTCCGTGACGGAAAAAAAAAAAGAGAAAAAAAAAAGGAAAAAAAAAAGGGCAGAAATTTCGGGAAAAACTACAAACTTATTCCCATTTGCAAACGAAGTTTGCAAGTGGGAATAATCACAGAGAAACTGGTTACGATATATTTCCGATACAAGCTGCTACTAGGGGAGCGGGTGGGGGGGGGGGGGGGCTTCTCTTCGTGCCAGGTCTATTCCTATAAATTCTGGTCCGAATAGCCATTATTTCACACCGCAAAATATTAACAAAAAAAAAAAAAAAAGAAAAGAAAAATGTATGTATATTTAGTTGTTTTCTCAACAGAATCACGGTTAATGTAACGGATTATTTGCTTTGTTTGAAACATTATTAAAAGCCAGTCACATACCACACGATTTGATCAATACACTAAATCAACAGGCACATAACGTAAACAGACACGTTATAGCTTGTACTTATGATGCCGACGCCACACACTAACAGCAAAACCACAGGCTACGTAAACAATACACACAGCTGTAATAACCACTTAAAGAACCCAAGTTTGCCTCGTTTCCATGGCTACTTGCGCTCCCCCCCCCCCCCCCCCTCTTTTTTTCTGTTATGCTTTTAACAACAGAATCTTCTCAAAGTTACCAGGCTCCAAGCGGAAATAACACAGACTTGTTACATTTCTTCTGTCGGGTACGCTACCCCAAACAGGAGTGGAAGTAATCTGTCATACAGAGCTCCCCTGGTGCCAGTCATATGTCTGTTGTTACTGGCACCGGAATTTTAGCCTTCCGGATGGAATATGTAATCGTTGTGAGACCCAGCTGGATTTTAATTATTATCCTTTCTCTCATCCACATTGCGAGCTATTATGTGTGCGCAAATGCTGACCTCTCGTCAGAAAATAAACAGCGAGAAGTTCAAACAGGAAATAATGGGATTAAATTGTTCATATTGTTCTCCCCTCCGAGCCAAATCTAATTTTCTTTTAAGACGCTGCAAAGAAACTTTATCCCTGATTGTGTTAATTAACAGTGAGTCACGTACTTGAAAGAAGCAGCAAGTTCTGCGCCCGTATTTAATAGCTTAGCTCAAACTCCAACGTCAGGTTTAATCCTAAAACTTGAGTTCCCAGGGCAAAAAAGTTTACTTTTCAGCTCGGGGTCCCGCGGGACCCCGACCTCTGAAACCAGGGGTCCCGAGGTAAAGTGGTGGGGTCCCGACATTTTCGGGCAATAAAAAAAGTTTAATTCTATAAAATCAATAATTTATTGCAACAAAAAAGTAAGCGCGATTAGTGATATCATGGAAATCACGAAACTACTACTTCTAACAACAAAAAAGAAACACTGAATGATGCTACATTAAACAATGAAAAAATATGCCATTTTCGATCTAAGCGGAGATACTGAACAGTTGCAAGAGAACACCGTCTTTTTTCTGGGGTCCCGGGGGACCCCAGGGTCAAATTCCAGGAGTCCCGAGCCGATTATCAGGGGTCCCCGGGACCCCGTGAACTTTATGTCCTGGTTCCAAACCACATCCCTGCTGGCTCAAAGTGAGCCAAAGCCACACCCCAGTTAGTTCAAGTGAGCCTGTTTACAGAGTCATTTTGAGCCTAAGTGTTGCTTTTTTAACGAGTGAAGCCCAACTTTGCTCAAGTTTTTGAGTTTGAGCGTGAGTTTGACACACGTTATTGAATACGGCCGGTGGTGTAACCTACAGCAGAACCTCGATGTAGCGACGCCAACCATCACAGACACGCCGTTCTCTCTCTTCCGGTGTAGGCTTCAATCGATTTTAAGGGCTCGAAACGTTCCTGTTTCGTTAAAAATGAGAAACCAACGCAGTTTTCAGAACTGTATTTTCGGAATAGATTTGTATTCATACCACAATGTGTCTGTCGTCCAGATCTGAATACACCAACCCATTCAGTAAACAGCCCGCGTCAGTGCTCACCAAATTATAATACAACCTTGTGAGCACATGGCTCGGGCAGAGAGATGTCGTTTTAACAGATACCACATAAATACTGATACCTTTAAACAAGTACAATTCTCTACCAGGTTCTTATTTTTTGGCGATCCACCAAAAGAACAGAAGAGAACAGTGGAACTGTAATACATATATTTATATATATATTTATTTTATTTATTTTTATACTTTATATTTTATTTATTATATTTATATAGATTTATATAGATTTATATTTATTATATTTATATAGATCAGCATTCTTAAAGTGCTAGTAATCCGCTCTTATTTTCGTTGTTGGATGTTCCTGTGTAGTTCTCTCCCAGGTTTTAGTATTATTTTGTTGTGGTTGTCATTCTTGCTTACTGCTAAATATTGGCAGTGCTGTAACAAAATCACAGATGTGTCGAGGTCATCGGTCGCACTCCAGTCTCCTAAACCAGTTACCAGTTACCCCAGTGTTGTCTTTCACAATGACATGATTGTATCTATGAAACAAAGGCGAAATTCTCATAAAAAGTTCCACATGCTTCTAACGGATTCACTGAATATACTCGCAAGAATGGATTAAAGCAATTTCTGTGGAAACTTGTCGCTGCAACAGAAAAAGCATTGGTGCAGCTCGCCAGAATCCAGCCTTTCACGCTATCAGCCATGATGCAGCTAGCCAGAATCCAGCCTTCCACGCTATCTGCCGTGATGCAGCTAGCCAGAATCCAGCCTTTCACGCTATGAGCCGTGATGCAGCTAGCCAGAATCCAGCCTTTCACGCAATGAGTCGTGATGCAGCTCGCCAGAATCCAGCCTTTCACGCTTTGAGCCGTGATGCAGCTAGCCAGAATCTAGCCTTTCGCGCTATGAGCCGTGATGCAGCTCGCCAGAATCCAGCCTTTCACGCTATGAGCCGTGATGCAGCTCGCCAGAATCTAGCTTTTCACGCTATCAGCCGTGATGCAGCTGGCTGGAATCGAACGTTTCACGCTGTCAGCCGCCGTGTGCCCCTGTTTATCGACTGGTGCTTTTCGGCTGTTTTGTTTTGGCATTTTATGGAGGTTCTTATCGCCAGCGTAGGCAAGTGATTTTTTTTCTCTTACTTCAAAATATTGTTCTTTCTTTGGGCTGTAGTGTGAGTGAGTTCAAAACAATGCGTAATATAAAAGCCAGTTTTCTGTTCTGTTGCATCTGGTAAGAAAAGAAACCCCCTTCTGACCCCCCCCCCCCCCCCGCCCTCCACCAACGCCGCCTTCCCTCACCCATCTGCATTCCCCTGTGCCTGTTTTCAGTCGTTGCTTATGTGTGGCGTTCAAACTTGACCCAGGCAAATGACATGTTTTTTGACCCGAGTGAATATTTCGAAGATGAAGATACCTCATGCGAGAGACTGTTTTGCCAAAAAGTTGAAAAGTTCCTCTGAAAAAGGAAAAAAAAGTGTATCGGGATCCGGAAAACGCACAGCGGATCTGCAAACAAAGGATATCAGCATTTTTGCGGCTTTATCTCTTTTTTTGGTTGTTAAGTCCGTTGTTAGGAAATTATCAAGAATTCTCCACAAGGCAGGTGCAAATTATCGAACAAGCGTTGCTTGCCCTTGGACTTCTCGCCAGCTTCCTTTGTAAGCATTTGCTGTTTTGTATGAATTATTTCGCTGCTATCTCCGCTGTTCCAACTTGCAAGCTTCGTTTGCAACTGGGTATAAGTTTGTGGGTTTTTTCTGGAAGTTTCTGCCCTTTTTCCCCCTTTTCTTCTCTTTTTTTCCGTTGAATGGTTTCCAAAAAACTCCTTCTATGCAATTTGACATATGAACTAAGGTGTAGAGGATGACAGGGTCTCGGAGAATCTGCAATTTTTCACCTTAATGGTCAAGGTCAAGGTCAAATTGAGGTCAAGTTGTTTCTTTCCACAAATGGAAACTAGAAAACTCCTCCTAGCGCTTGAGCCAGCGGAGCTTCATATTTGGTACACTTATAGACATTCATAATATCTCGCTGAAATCGCAACCAGAAAAAGCGCTCAAATCCCAGTTTGAATATATAAAATTATTCAGTAGGGAGTAACCCTGCGTCCTGAATCTTGACCTTCAGGGTCAAGGTCAAAGGCTACCTGACCTCATGTACCGTTAACGATAGGCCGACTTATTTCGAAAACGGTTAGACCCTTTGAAGTACCTCGTTGTCCTTGACCTTCTCGGTCATAGCGAAGGTAAAAAACCGGAAGCTCTTAGTGGTTTCTTCAAGTGGGTCATTCCGCTATATAGCGTAATTCGGTCTAGTTTTCTGTGTGGATTTCTGCCTTTTCTTTCTAAAAGTAGGACATTTCATCTTTCCCTTATAACTTTTTTTTGCTCACTCTCGGGGAAGCTTCATTTGAAAACGTCGAACTGAAATTTGACAAAATGTGTCGTGTTATCAATTCGTATTATCCATGTTATTTCTGTACATGTCAAGCAGATGTCCTGCCTTGACAGCAAGCCTTAAGTGAGATTCACCAGATAAGCAGATTTGCCAGGAAGGTCCTCTAAATGCCCTTCACTTGTAGCTACGTGCTCTGTATATATCGGAAGTCTAATCTTCCCTAATCACCAGAATTAAAATATTAATTTTGTGGTGTATCCGTAAGAGGGGCGCTGTTATAAGCTCGTACTTACAGTCACACTCCGCTGTTACTCTCTAAGATACGAGACCACAGTTCTTTGTATATTATACTAGTGTGTCCCGTGCCCGCAGAAGCGCCCGACGGGACGTGTATGGAACACATACAAGGAAAAGAAGTCTACAAACACATCACAAACGCATTAAAAAAAACAGTGGGCCGAGCGATTGATATTATGAAATACAAAATGGTATGATGCAAGCAGTTGGATGCAGCTTTCACGTGATGCGGTTCAGTTTCACTGATTCAAAACTGAAAAATAAAAACGCGTGATAGCAGCTGACGTTGCAAGGTCACAAAAAATATGACCTTCACAAAAGATCTTCGAGGCAGAAAGCTGATCAAAGAGAGTGGAGATTTGCACTGGCAGCCATATTCCCGATCGTTCCATGTTGTATTCCTCAGACTCGGTTCGGGAGGGTGGGGGGGTGGGTGGGGGTGTTTTGGCAGAGTGAGGCCTTATCGTTAGACGATTCATATTGATACATAACGGGATAACTGACATAAATATTGCACAGAGTTGCAGAACCCAGCAGTGGCTAGGCAGAAATGTTCCGGTGGCTACAGAAACCTTTTTAGGACAGCGCAAGCCTCTTTGCCCATGCCCTCATTGATTAACCAGTCATTCTGTGCGCGGCTCACAGAACAGGAGTGCACCCCTTGTGGAGGGGGTCAAATGTATATAGTTCGAGAGATAGACTTTGAAAAATTCGGTTAAATATCTGCTTTGTAAAATTCCATAGCTTTTAAACACGGGGTAGGAGGACAATCAGGTTGCAACACGGAAACAATAAATAAAAGGATTTTTATTTTGTGTCTGGTTGACGATCTGTTGCGGAGGGGTGGGGACCAAGTCCATAAGCTTATTTTGCTCTCGACAAAACACACAGGGATTTTTATTTTATTTTTTTTTTTTTGCGAAATACGATTTGCCTAATTATACAAGGTTCATGCTGTCGAAAGTTCGCATCGCTGTTGTTCAATTTGATAAAAAACGCAACGAGTGAATTACACGCCTGTCGGGCGAACTTGAAACTAGCGTGGTTTGAGATTCACGTTGAGAAAAAAACAAAACAAATAAAGTAGGTTTTTCTTTGGATTTTCGCCACTGAGGTACGTTCAATTTGCTGTAGGAGAGTGCACATATCTGAAGTACTCATTAGCGATATGGTGCCTTCAGCTCGAAAGTAATAAATGAAAGAATAGATTAACACACTTATTTGTATAGATCATGTGGGTCCCGTAAACTACAGCATTTGTTTGCTCTTATCATACTTCTTTGTCGACTTATTACTCCGGAATGGGTTCATGGCATAGCTGTTCTTCGGAATGCGTTCACCTGGGCAGCATCTGCAGTGACGATGTTAGGTCTCCTCAGTGTTTGCATGTGGACCCGCTTATTCCCAACCGTGCGTACCGATGGGTTTCAAAATTCTTACTCTTTGCAGACGCGGTTTCTGTATGAGATGTCGCCCCGTAGGAACATTGCCATATTTCCCTGGCAACGGGTTTGATTTTTTTTTTCGCCAGGGCACTAACTCACATGTGTTCGAATTGGACGTAACAGATACCGTACCCGGTATGATCGTAATTTAATTTAACTGTTTGCACTTCGTTGGTTGCACCTGGAACTTGTAGACACATTTACTCTGAAATCTTCTTAGGCGACCTTTGGATGTTTGCATCTTTTTTCCGACGACTGGTTGCTGATAAAACCATAACACTGACAGTACCAGGAGGTACTGTACCACTCGGGGTTGGCGTGCCATATTACAGGCTTGTTGGCATATTACAGACTCAGTGGTTCCCTGAAAGTGCTGAGAAGAAAGACCAAAATGCTTTCAATTTGGTATTTTTCAAAATGCTTCTTTTTCTGCATTGTAAATGGATTGCTTTCAAATTTGGCCTGAATGTTTCCAAAGTTGTTCTTAGTCATGCTTGCTTTTAAGTTGTATGCTACTAGGCCCATATGTTAAGAAATAGTGTCACTGACGTTTTTTTTTAATGGAAAAAATGCGTAATTAACACAGATGATGCCGGTCCGTACGACTTCCGCAAGCAGTAATTCCCATCCAAGTTTTAGTGCAGAGTAATCAACCCAGAGGAAATTTGGTTGGCCTTTTTGTTTAGGGGGGGGGGGGGAACTGTGGGAGGATGGTTTGCGTCAAGCGAGTGACTACTCTCAGCCATGGCTGTGTACCTTAAATGTTTCAGTTCCATTTATTTATTTTTGTTGTCACGCGATCGATGAGTTACAAGTCAACACGTGCGGCACGGGCTAAAGTTAACCCCGGGGTGACGTCATCTTGAATTTTCTACTCAACTGAGTTGACAAGAAAATTACGCGACCTGCCTCAAACGGCAAAAATGCGCTTCTAGTCCTCTACCACAAACGAGGTGTAGTAAATCCACCCAATCCCCCCCTGCCCCCCTCCTCCCTCCCCATCCCATCTCCCCGCAGAATTTCGTTGAAGTTCTGCTCTTCTTTGTCAAAGCACCTTTCTTCTCAGAGACGAGATGCCTATCAATACAGCGCTGGGTTATGAGTATCAAGATCATATTCTTGACTTTTCGAAGCATTTTGAGGAAACCGTTAAGGGATCCAGCGCCCACACGGTGTTGTGAGATCGGGGTAGCCATTCTATAATGTATACAGCTTTGATTGATGCTTACCAGTTAATATCATGCCGATGTTATTGGCATCAGCAATGAGGTTTGATTGATGTCAGCCTGTTTTACACCGCGTGTGAAAATAACAAGCTTTCAGTCTGTGGCTATCAAATATACATGCTATTACATTTATTGACCAAGTGCAGCAATCCCCATTCAGATAGCTGACTTTTAATAGCCCGGACCGAGTGGAGAGTCTCGCATGGGCTCCATTTGCCTTCTCACACTGCAGGAGAAAATCGTTTTTTTTTTTGTTTTTTTTTTGTTTTTTTTTTTATTTGCAAATTGAAAGCATGCCATTACTCCCTTCGTGCTCAAACTCGTGTGTGCATTTCCATGATGTGGTTCTTTTCTTCCCTTATGTTTTTATTATGCCAGTGGTGACTTTGTATTTAAATGTAAGAAAGAACATTAGAATTCGTGATTAGCCATGCCGCAGTGTGCGGACAGACTGGAATATAAGACTGAACCATTGCAGGAAGCAGCAAACGACTTCAAATGGAAAGCCCAACAAACTAGTGAATGAACAAACGATGTATATATCCTGTAATTCATCGCTCACACTCTGTTCGTTCTTCAAACGAGGATATAATATTTGCCCGCTTAATCCCCATCGAGGACCCCCCCCCCCCACGCACACACACAAAATCAAGGTCAATCTTGTTGTGCCTGAGGTTTATTGCTTGCTGTCTAAGAATTCACAAAAATACAATCGAATAAGACATTTTTAATCTGCTGATTATCCCCCGTGAAACGGAGGGATATAGTTTTGAACTTTTCGGTCTGTCCGTCTGTCACGCTTCAGTCTCACGCGCCTACAGGCCACATTAATACATGGATTCGGTTCAAATTTTGTACACGGCTTCTCTGGAACCTTCCGCAGTGCAGTGACCAAGAATTTTCAGGATCGACCAAAAATTGACAAAATGGCGGACATTTGAAAATTGGCACTGAACTTAGCGTATATACGGCAGTCTCACGCGCCTACAGGCCACATTAATAGACGGATTCGTTTCAGATTTTGTGCACGGCTTCTCTGGAACGTTCCGCAGTGCAGTGACCAAGAATTTTCAGGATCGACCAAAAATTGACAAAATGGCGGACATTTGAAAATTGGCACTGAACTTAGCGTATATACGGCAGTCTCACGCGCCTACAGGCCACATTAATAGACGGATTCGTTTCAGATTTTGTGCACGGCTTCTCTGGAACGTTCCGCAGTGCAGTGACCAAGAATTTTCCGAATCGGCCAAAAATTGACAAAATGGCGGACATTTGAAAATTGGCACTGGACTTTATATATACGGCAGTCTCACGCGTCTACAAGCCACATTAATAGACAAATTCGTTTCAAATTTTGTACACGGCTTCTCTGGAACCTTCCGCAGTGCAGTGACCAAGAATTTTCCTGATCGACCAAAAATTGACGAAATGGCGGACATTTGAAAATTGGCACTGGACTTTATATATACGGCAGTCTCACGCGTCTACAGGCCACATTAATGAATGGATTCGTTTCAAATTCTGCACACGGGCTCCCTGGCACCTTCCGCAGGTCAGTGATCAAGCATTTTCCGGATGGGACTTGACAAAATGGCGAATTTTTTAAAATCGGCGCTGTACTTAGCGTACCTACGACAGTCTGACGCGAATACTGGTTAATGGATTGATCCGTCTAAATGTTACACACTACGTCGACTTACATCCTTCCACTTGTAAATTTTTTTTTGCGTGGTCAACACGCAACAGCCTTACACAAACCATACCCCCACGGGGGATAGACGTACTCCTCGAGACGTAGTCAAGTCTTTTATTATTTTGTTCAGATGTTCCCTGTAGGTGTACAGAAGAGTCAACAGTTGTCTCTGAGCGGACGAGAAAGAAAAACAGCGCAGTATGAAAGAAAATTTAGACTGTTCAATAGTTTTTGCCGTTGTTAACGTTCACGCCCAAGCCTATCGTACCCGCTCCTGGCTGAACGCTTGTGAAAAAAGTAAAGACGTGCACAACTAAATTGAGTATTTGTTTCGTTGCAGGCTAAAATGCGAATTTTTCAGCTGCAGGCTTCAGAGTATTTGGCGAAGATGGGCTTTTCGTTATGACTTAAGTCTTCTAGAATTTACATAAAAAACGTGCAAATAGCAACAACATAATATTAAAACTGATTTTCCTCATGTTTTAGGTGATTGAACTTGGAGGCGACTCGCTCCCGGACTGGCTTGAATTCGATTCGATATTGAACAGCTTCCTGGGGCTGCCCAGCAGTGCTCACTTGGGCCAGCAGCATTACCTTCAAGTGACACCAGATGGCGCCCCGGAGGGGTCACGCGACGCCACGGCCGACATGTTCTCCATCACCGTCGTGGAGGATAGCGTGCACGAGGCAGACGCGGAGAACGACGCGGAGAGCGGGGTGAAGGCCATCAAGTGTCCGCCGGGCTCGTCCGTGACGCGTGCTACGGTCGTTGTCGACGCGGACATGGACAAGCTCGATCTACGCGCCATGGTGAAGCTCATGAACGCGATGGGTGCGCACCTGGATATGCCACCGGAGCTGCTGCGAATGTTACCCGTGGCGGGCAGGCCTATGGTGGACAGCGCTGCGCTTGTGTCCGGCCCGGGGGATGTCAGGAGCGCCGACACGGCGGGAACGTTCCTCGAGTGGGAGGTGGGCTGTGGCAATGTGCAGGCGTACCACATGCCCATCCTGCAGCGCGTCGAGACAAGCTCTACTGACGGCAGCATGGCCGAGAAGGTCGGTCACGGCATCGTCGGCTGGCACGTAACCAACAATCGCCCGCCCGCACCTCACAGGTTGAAGCGACAAGCCCGCGTGTACCCAAGCCCGAGGTCGTCCCAGGGTCGCCGAGGGCGTGGGCGCATTCGGCAGGGCGCCGAAGAAGAAGATGAAAGCTCTGGCTTTTGGGGAGAGCCGGAGACAGATCCTGCACCTACGGATCGGCCGACCAAATCACCGCATATAAAGCGCACCCGAAGGCCGCACCGCACTAAAAGCCACGGCCGCCACCACAAAACCACCAGCGTCGAGGCTACGACGACTAAAGCGCCGGAGACGTCCGAGAAAATGCCGAGCACTACTCCCGTACCCGCGCCGACCACGGCCAAGCCAATCAAAACACCTGCACTGCCACCCGTTGTTGTTACAGATGAAGTGACGGATGCACCCACAGTGAAAACTAGCACAGCCGCCGCACCGACCCAACCTCCGTACCGCACGGAAGAAACCAATATGGAACCAAAAGTCAAAGTCGAGCTAACCAAACTGAAGGCCACGGTCGGGGAGATCTTCAAGTTTGAGGTGCCCCGCGGCACGTTTCACGACAAAGAGGATGGCAACACGAGGAAGCTACGGCTCATGCTCGTCACTGGCGATCGCTACGACCTCACCGCCGACTCGTGGATCAACTTCGACAAGTCTAAGCAGACCATGTTCGGCCTGGCTTTGCCCGAGCAGGCCGGTACGTACAAGTATGAGCTCGTGGCCATGGACAGCAACGGGCAGATAGCACGGGATCAGTTTGATATTGAAGTGTCGCCGCAGAAGCTGGCGGGAAAGCTAAGTCACGAGTTTGCGGTGACCTTGAATGAGGACTATGATAAGTTTGTGGTGAACATGGAGAAGCGGATCGATGTGGCGCAAAAAATCGCCAAATTCTACGGCGACAAGGACTTGTCGAAAATCACGATTACGCGGATAGCCCCAGGATCGGTTGTCTACGCGTGGACCAATAATTCTTTGCCCGTGTCCCCTTGTCCTGCTGAGGAGATAGCGCGCTTGCTGGATTTTATGGTGATCGGAAACGATACTCTCAATCCCGCGTTCGAGAAAGCAATGGAGCCGTACAAGGTTGTGAGGGCCGGAGGTCAGGCTAAAGGTGACTGCAAGGACAAGACCTTCTCAACGGCCAGCGTGCCGGAAGCGGCGGCACCGGATGTGAAGGAGAGCAGGCCGGAGACGAGCCACGACGACGCGTTCATATCGACGGTCGTACCGGGGCTCATCATTGCCTTCATGCTCATTGTGGCGGCGTGCATAGCCTGCTTCCTGTACCGCAAGCGCCGCAAGGGCAAGCTGTCGGACGAGGACAACCGCACCTTCGTCGGCAAGGGCGTGCCCGTCATCTTCGCCAACGAGCTCGATGACAAGCAAGACCCGAGCACGAAGCCGCTGATTGCGAACGATTCGCCGCCACTGCCGCCACCCGAGTACCCACGCGGCACGAGCCCCGGCTCCGGCCACCGCCAGCCGCTGCTCGACCGAGACAGCGACGACGAGCTCTACAACAGACCGCCACCCGTCAACGGATCTGCTCGCCAGGTGGCGCACTTGCCAGGCCAGTCCGCCTACAGGCACCCGCCGCCCTATACGCACGTCCCACCCTAAAAGGCAATACTCACTTTTGACAACCCACCTAGTTTCATAATGTGCCACCGAAAGCGTTTAATATTTATATTATTTTTTTCTTTTTCCCCTTCTTATACCAAAGACCAAATAAAACTAGTCCTTTTCGTAGAGAAATATTATAAGAATTTTTAACTTCTCTCCCCGAAGCAGTTTTCATTACTGTCAAAAAAAGTACCAGTTTTATAATCAAAAGCAATTTGGAAAATTACTCTTATTGATTTTTTCCTCAGAATAGCCCACGTGGTTTTTTCTGATTATGGGTGAATTTGTATGTAGAATTATTCATGGCGCCACATGTCAAACATGTCGTGACGTCATTAGACCAGCACTAGCATAGAAGGCTGCTTGTATTACATGGTAAAACATTTTCACGTCCTTTAATAACAATTATATAAGATGGTTGAGAATATGTTCTAGGGTTTTAAATTAACTTTTTAAACACTTGCCCGTCGGGTTGGCAGTTAAGAAGATCTTTTTGTCCAACCACACTCTTCACCTGCCCGGCCACCAAACCCCGCCACCAATTTCAACCCCCACCCCCCTCCCCTCATTTACAATTTCTAATCACCGGAAAAATTCTACTTAATGATAGCTTTTATTCTTCACGAAAATGTCACCAAGGCTCTATACTGTGCACAGACACTGGGTGTCGGTGCGTCATCTTTTAATCTCCCGTATATTTTTACCCCCCCCCCCTCCCCCTCCCACAGGAACCGTTCCTCTGCCAGAGAGCTACATGGCCGGTCGGGTAGATAAGGGCCCGCAGCTGACTGCTTGATCCGAGATTGTACCTGCCCGGGCAGCTCGAGCAGTCATTAATGTAAAGCCCTGTATGCACGAGAAAACTACGGCTTGCGGCAAGAGGCTGTGCCATGCATGATACACGGTACGTGCGAAACTCTTGTGTTGTACAGGGCAGTACATTTCTAATAACGTTGTCATGGGAACAATGCCACTCTTTATGTCGCTGACATCGGCTGGGTGGCAGGTTAAACGTCATGGTTACCATGGATACCGCATGGTATTGTGTGCTGTGTATCGTACGACGAAAACACGTGACGTCATTTCACATGTGCACTGGTCGCTCTAGTTGCTGCCTACGCGAGTAAGCTGGATACAGCCATTCCCATTCCTGTGGTCTTTCCCTTCAGACTCGTCGTGTACTTGTTTTTCTTAGTGAATGCTTTGATTTGCTGTTAGTGTACAAAAAAAAATAGTCACAATTTCAGTGCCATTTGCTGACATATTATTGATATATACCGCTATTATGTAGAGGATTTCGGTTGCAAAGGGGATTATCTTGACGACTATCTTGTGTTTGTAGGAAATCGTCATCCCGAAGAAAGTTTTGTGTACAGTGCAAAGTGCACGCAGTAGCAGGTTTAAGGTAGAATAAGACGAAAATAAAACATAAACATAACGGAGTATGGTATATAATACTAAAATTACAATACTAATTTGACAAAGTGATTATCTTGTTGTGACGACAGTTTGGTTTGGGCAGTTGCCAAAGCTTTTCAATATGTCGGCCCAGGGCGCCTGTTTGCTGAGGCGCATGGTCAAGGTTTCTTTACTGTTATTGCAAGGGGGTTTATCCATGGAAGTATGTACACACGGATGGGAGGGAGGGGGTGGGGTCTAGAATGCACGCAGGCTATCATATAATCAATGTGTGACATCACATATATTTGTATACAGAGAGGAGTAAAAAAAAAAAAAAAAGAGAAATAAAGCGTTTTATGTACGTACTTTATTGGCGATCCCTAAGTGAGCAGGTGTGATGAGATTTTACCACGAGGCATCCTCCGGTTTGTGTAACATCAAACAAATAGAAAGAAACTGCAAATAATCAAAATAACATTTTTAAAACGATGGTCGTATGTAGTGTGACTTATACATTATTTATGTGTATTATTATTAATTATTATTTTTATATATGTACAATTCAATGAAGTTTGTTTTAAATTTAATACTTCTGCTTCTGTTATATTGGTTTTCTGAAGTTTTTTGAAGAAGATGAAACTTTATAGTGAATTGTATATAATTGTTAGAAAGTCTGTACGGCTTCAAGAAATGCTAGTATTACTTCTTACACTTACTTATCATTCGTTAAAAATAATTTCAAAGAATTTTATTATTTAATTCCCCCTCACCCCCCCCCCCAAAAAAAAAATATATATATATATATATATATAAAAAAATATATATATATATATATATATATATATATATATATATATATATATATATATATATATATTTGTTGGCATTCAAAACAGTGAGAGAGGGCGTGCAACTTAATATATAAGCACTGTAATAAATTCAGAAAACCAAATGCATGTACGAGTGCATTATGTATGGATATCGATAGGGAAAAGGTGTGCCCTTACAAGCTATTTTGTCTGTTCTTGTGAAGACTATCGTCGCCTGGTGTGTGACTGAAATTTTACGAAAACAGTTTTCGTCACTGATTGCGAACGGAATTATTCAGATATTATGTGTTTAAATATTAAAATTCTAATCTGCACGTTTGATTCCACGTGAAAATGTGCACTTCAGACACCCGGAGAACGGATAGAAAGTCAAGCGTTTCATCAATGTTTACTTTGGATCCTATTGAGGGGTTGGGGTGAGGGGGGGGGGGGGGAGTATTCAGCGGCCGGTTGCTTTTGTTGTAATTTTACACACTAACGCTTGGAATCCGCACCACACAAACGAAGGCTTCGGATCCAACGACCTTTGAGCTGGCTTTAAAGGTCGACGTTGTGGATAGATGGAGTCTGCAAGTGATGTAGAAAGCCCTGGGGGTTATCACAATGCCTGACCATCCTAAGATGATAACCAAGGTGCCCACTTCTCTCACAGAACATTCTGTCAAACATTTTGATTTGATGTTACTGTTTTATAATCAAAACTTTGTGTTCCCGTGCGTACTTTTATAGAACCTCAGCGAATTCCCAACATCGATATAACTTCTATCTTCATGTTAGCAATTTTTTTTTTCAAATAATGTCTATATTTAGAGCTGTCTGTGAACATGTCACGAAGATCATGTCTCTGGTACCAGTACACTAAATACTGAGGATGCTTAAGCACATTGGCTACCACTGCACACAAGACACATGGTACACTAAGTCAACTAGGTACCAGTGAACACTGGGCACATGTTCACTAAATAAACTGGATACCAGTGCAGACTGGGCACCAGTACATTAAATAAGCTGGGTATCAGTGAACACTTGGCACTAGTACACTAAGTAAACTGGATACCAGTGCAGACTGGGCACCAGTACACTAAATAAGCTGGGTACCAGTGCGCTACGTCTGGTCAGGAAAATGCCTGCTCCTCGTCCTATTGTTTCAAAAATACATATGGCCGTTGTGTTACAGCCAGGATTTTCGGCATTTTTCGCCATGTGTACTTCCCATGAGTGAAAGCTTTGAAATGGGTTTGGCAGTTTTGTCAATTCGAGAGACGTCTTTTATTGTATATACCAAAAAAAAAACTTTGGTCTTTTTGGCAGAAACGCCTTTTTTGGGCTTTCTATCTCGTTTATAGAAACCGGACTCCACACTTTGTATGGTTTATCACCATTTCTTACAAGAAGAACATAAGAATAGTAAAGAAATTAGAAAAAAAATTGGCATGAATTACAGCAACAGTACGTGCTGTTATGTTTCAATAATAGCCTGTTAGAAATGTGTTGAACATTTATTTTTAAAAAATAGGAAAATTTCACATTTTCTACGCATAGACGCTGCATTTTTTTGCTGTTGTGTTGTAGTAATGTTATTTCACGATATCTGTGAAAATGTGTAGTCTCCTTCCTAAAAAGGACTATTGAATTTTTAAGAGTTTTAATAAATACGTGTGTTACTGTTGATTACTTTAGCCAACTGAGATTTTAACATAGTTTAAATTATGATTCAAAAACTAGATATAATTTTCAAGTCACTTTAATAACCTAGATTTATGTCTGAATAAATGTCAACAAACAAAAGAGTGTTTTTATTACAGTTAATTCTCTGTAGCTGAGATAGATTGGGGAGATTGCCACCTTTATCCCAGTCTCCGACCCATATGTGTGTGTGTGCAGTCCCCCAGTGTAAGCCTTTTTTTTCAAAAAGTGGCAGTCTTTCATTTTTGGGCAAAATGCTTTTAAATCTGCAGGTGTTTTGCGCAAAAAATGCTGTCACGGTTGGTTTCAGTGTTAAAGTTATCTTTGTAGTTGGGAGTTTCCTTTGCAAAATGTTATTCTGAAATGGAGAACCAACACTTGGCAAGACTTTCAAAGAGTATATTGAAGTTGTACGGGGCCAGTGTTTCGGACTTTTTTTTTTGGCTCTCAGCCAATATTGGTTGCAGGCAGTTGCTATCGGTCTGTCCGTCCATCCGTCTGTCTGCCTGTAAACTTTTTTGTCCGGGCGATACCTCAAAAACTATTTATCGGAGCGTCACGCAACCTTACAGGAAGAAAGTATATATAGTGTTGATGTGCAATGGGGGTTTCAATTTGTCAAATGCCAGTCCGTCTGTTCGTCCGTCACACTTTAAACTTTTTTGTCCGGGCGATTTCTCAAAAAGTATTCATCGGATCTTCACCAAACCTTACAGGAAGAAAGTATATGGAGTGTTGATTTGCAATGGGGGGTTCAATTTGTCAAATTCCGTCCGCCGCACTTTAAACCTTTTCTTGTCCGGGCGATATATCAAGAACTATTTATCGGAACTTCACTAAGCCTTACAGGAAGAAAGTATATGTAGTGTAGGCGTGCAACGGGGGGGGGGGGGGTTCAATTTGTCTCTTGGCGGCCGTCTCTCCGTCGCCGGCACTTCAAACTTTTTTTGTCCTGGCAATATCTCAAAAACTGTTCATCGGATCCCTATCAAACCTGACAGGAAGAAAGAATAGTTTATAGTTTAGTGAAGATGTTAGACGACAGGTTTAATTTGAATTGTAGTTGTTCAATGTGAGGTTTATTGTATCACACATTCGTCTCCCCATTCCATGACACTAAATATTGCCTTTGTCCGGGTCATATCTCAAGAATGTAACTCGCCCACATTGATGTCACTGCTATTGGCTAAGGGCTCTGCATCTCAGATGCCTATGTTTCTCTTTGCTGGTCCGTCATTTTGTTTTTACCATTGTTCTGACCATGCTGGCCCTAGGGCCACGAAATCTCGCCCTGTCGTAGTATTTGATCTGAAGTTGTGCACCTCACCTTTTGTTCCCGCCCCCCCCCCCCCCCCCCATTGTTTTTCATTTTCGTGATTAAAACGCAAGGCAAAAAATAGTGATTTTTTATCCCCCGCCGCCCTAGCCGGGGGCGGGGGATCTAGAAACGCCTCGTGTCCTTCCGTCCGCCCGTCCGCAATCCTCTGTGTTCAGGCTGTATCTTTGTTACTGTTCATCATAGACAAATAAAACCCTACAGGTAGAAAGTATATAAAGTACAGTTGTGCAACGTCTAGTTATTTTTTCGATTTCTTCAAAAAAATGTAATTTTGGTGATTTTTCACAATTTAGACTTTGTTGTTTTTCACACAAGTTTGTCCAGGCTGTATCTTTGTTACTATTCACCGTAGACCAATAAAACCCTTCAAGTAAAAAGTATATAATGTGTAGTTGTGCAATGTCAGGTTATATTTCGATTTCTTCGAAAAGTGTTATTAAGGCGATTTTTTTTGTTGTTGAAAATTTGGACTTCGTCTTTTTTCAGAACTAGTTTGTCCAGGCTGTATTAATCGTAGACCAATAAAACCCTGCAGGTAAAAAGTATATAAAGTGTAGTTGTGCAATGTCAGGTTATTTTTTGATTTCTTCAAAAAATGTAATTTTGGCGGTTTTTGACAATTTAGAGTTTGTTGTATATATAGTGCAGATGAGCGCGGCGGGGGGGGGGGGGGGGGAGGGGAGGCGGGTGTGCAATCTACGATTGTCTTATTTATCTCCCAAAAGCAACTCATAAGGGCTGCAACAGCATTAACGCAAGCATATCCCAACACCCATACTGCGCATTACATAATTGATGTGTGCTTTATTTGCACAGACTAAATTTATGGAATGCCTTTTTAACATTAAATGCTAACTTTGATATCAAAATATAATTAAAGACATTAATAAATCACTGTAGATCTCGCTTATATTTTGCTATTAATAAGAGTATTTTGGATGGCAAAACTATTTTTGAGATGAAAAAAATGGATTTCACAAACTTAATTAAACTAAACGAAAAAGACAATTATTGAGCTAAAAGTGAGATTTTGCTATTAAATACTCGTTTCTGCTATAAGCAATTGAATTTTTGATCTCTAAAAATAAATTTTAGAGATCATAAAATACTTTTTATATCAATAATTATTTTTTAATATCTCTAAGTATTTATTGATATTACAAAATTTTTAGATCAAGAATACATTTTGAGATATCAAAAACATAATCACAGATAGGAAAAATTAATTCTTGATCTCAATAATTTACTATTAAATGTGAAAATAGCATTTACTGTAAACACGCTTCGATGCCAAATCTGACCTGGTAAATCGCTAAATATGTTAAATTCAGATTTGTTAAACCCAGTGAAAGACAGGAGGTGCGTTTGTTAGTTAAGGGATTACGAGAGAGGCTGTTGGGTGATGTTTAACGGGGTGGTCAAGAGGAAAAAACAGCCGATTGGAGCCTTGAGTTCCAATATCCTTTTGATCCGAAAATCGTCGCCGGATTGATTTCGGAATCCGACGTCATACTGACGTTGAAAATCCGACGTCGATTCGAAAATGGGTTGACATATTTGGTAGCGTGCTGCCGGCGAAGGACACTAAACCTAATCAAGCAACAGGGGTGCCCGGTGACAAACGAGCTGAAAGACGCAAGGGTATTTCTGGGATTATATAAAATCATCGCATGTAACACAGGCATAAGGACATTTCTGGGCTTATGTAACTCTTATCGTAGGTTTGTCAAACAGGCATCGCCCCTTGTTGTTTTGACTCGTACGGTATTTACTGTGTGTTAAATGTATTTATTATTCTTAATAGATAAATCTGTGAATGCATGCACTTGGTATGCTTTAATGAATGGCGCATAAAACAATTAATGGGATGAGCCATTCATGTTGTGTATTGGTATGAGTTCTATATCAATTCAAAAGGTTTTCCGTCTAAGACGCACTACAAAGCGACATGCCATCTCTGGGCTAGAAATACACTTTAGTCCTATGAAATAAAGAGAGCTTTTGTGTTTTAACGTCTCTTATGCTCATTAACGGTGATAGACATTACTTCAGCAAAAATTGGCGAAACTATTGCAGAAAAAGATGAACTGTTTTAATATAATCCTAACCCACTTAAGGAATATTGGCTTATTGTCTTGAAATTTTGGTGGCCGACATTAATATTGACCTTTTCCTACCGATTCAAGAACAATGAAAATTTGACAATTTGGTATATTTTGCTGATTTGCAGGAGATTAATCAACCTTTAATATACGCTTAAATGTCTTCAGTTTGAATACATCAGTCATCGTTTTTAGTTTTGCTGTTAAAAGTGGTGTCCATTTAATTTGGGGGCATTGGATAATTGAACACAAGTCGTAATTAGGAAATTTAAGCAAATGTTAAACAAATTTGCTTTTATAGAATAGTGTGAGACTTTTTACCTTGTTATACATATAAGATATACTAAGACTAATAATAAATAAAGTACTTAGTACTTAGTCACCTTTGAATTTGTATGCAATATGTTTCCTCTATAGAGTTTCGTCTTTTTCGCGTGTTTTTATAAACACTTACGACTTTTTTCTGGTCTGTATGGTGTGCAGAAGAAAATATCAACTGTATAATAAATGCGTTAAGTTCTGACACAGGCTTGCTAGTTAGAAAAGAAAATTTTTAATATTTGAAATATTTTCAAACCTCGTTATACAAACCTTTGAATACAGTTTTCCAATGTTTTGAATATTCGCCCGTTTAAATTCATATGGATAGGAAAACATTGCATATTTCACATTTCCAAGCACAAATACAGGAAAGTATCTGTTATTATTATTATTATTATTATTATTATTATTATTATTATTATTATTATTATTATTATTATTATTATTATTATTATTATTATTATTATTATTATTATTATTATTATTGTTATTGTTATTGTTATTGTTATTATTATTATGTCTCACCTATCAAAGGGAGACACATGGTGTTGTGTGCGTGTGTGTATGCATGTGTGTATGTTGTGTGCAAGATATCTCGAGAACGAAAGGTTGGATCGACTTCAAACTTAATCTGTTTTTTTCAGTAGAGCTAACGGTTCTGTCAATTTTTAACGCATGTCACATTATTTGGAAAAGTGTATGGCATCATTACGTAAAATCCTATTGTCGGAAATTTCTCCACCGCTGAACATCGAAGGAAGCTCACGATTTGTGGCTTTTGTGCTTCTTAGGTCTGAAAGATTTTTTCAAACTTTGTCGCAAATACAGTGAACGAGTGCAGTGTATGATGTTATCACGTAAAATATATATAATTTGGACAAGATCCTCCCAATACCAAGAATGGGATAATTTTTGGTAGGTCCGAAAGATTCTGTCAAATTTAGAATTGTAGAATCAACGAAAAGATGACGTCATCACATTATGTATGAATATAATCTGAACAAGATGGGTATTTCTATGGTCGGTCGGACGGCTCTTTCAACCTCTGATGAATGTAGTAAAATTATGAAAGACGGCAGTACGTCAAAAATTTATCTATTGTTCTCGATAGTGGGATCAATTTCAGACTTGGTGTAACCACTTGCATGGTTTTTATTATTATTATTATTATTATTATTATTATTATTATTATTATTATTATTATTATTATTATTATTATTATTATTATTATTTTTTTTTTTATTATTTGTGATTCGTCGAAAATTGGCAGAAATAATGGGGAAAAAAAATTTTAGAATCTAAACTCACACCAGAGAAATAGTCTTAATGTGCTTAAAGTTTTAGTTAAAGATAGTGGTCATTGGTGCTTACCTGGCTTATTATTATTATTATTATTATTATTATTATGCAATTTCATAAAAATAGCCCGAGCATTTGTGTTATTTAGAATGGGAACCTAGTTTTCGAGCAGCTCATGTAGAATCAATAAATCGCGGATTTACAAAGCTCAGCATATTATAAATCGGCAGGGCACAAACACTGCATTTGGATAATTTTCCTTCGATTGCCTAAATGCCATTTGTGGGTTTTCACAGGGGTCACCCAAGGAGTAACTGGAAACAAAGAAGGTCTGGGGCTGTTTGCTAGCTAATATCAAAGTAAATGTGTGGTTTCATAAATGTTGCTTAGTGTGGGGGTAGCTTATAAATTTTCCGCACGTACTTTTTTTCGATGGTCCCTTACCCTCATGTAATCCTTGACCCCTACAACTGAAAATTCTCATCTGTGCTTGCATTCTATCAGATTCCCTGTCAGTGGACCGATACACAAAAACACAAAAAATGGACATAAAACAACAATATACTATAAATTCTCTATAATTTAGGGAACGGCATTCCATGTAACAAACTAAGCTTGAAATGTATACTTCAATACAAATAGTTCTGTTTTATTTATTCCAGCACCCTATATCTGTGAACAGCTCACTTCATATACACGCCACGGGGCATCACAAGCTTTCAAACGCAAAATCTGCCTCAGTATTGTAGCAGACTAACGTCTTGCAAAGATGGCGAGAGTGGATGATGACCCGACGAGTGCTGATGCCGAGTGGAAGAAAATTCAAATAAATACATTCACCAGATGGGCGAACCATAATTTAAAAGACGTGAACAAGTATATATATAACCTAGAGGTACATCCAAAGCTTATTTGATTTGTTTGGAAAATTTAAGTAAAATATATTGCCTTGATACAATCAGCTCTAACAAACTGTAAATCTTGAAGCTGTGAAAAGATTTTTGTGTCTGCTGAACAGGCAGATCTTGACAAAGTTATTTATTGTGTGTTTGAAATATGCTTCTTGATGATGTGAGTTTGCGTTTGTTTACTAGGATGGTCATGATGAAGTGTTGTTTCTGTTTGTTCGGCAGACGGATCTTTCAGATGGGTTAATTCTCATTGCTCTAGGAGAAGTTCTAAGTGGGCAAATGTTTACTCGATTTAACAGGAAACCAACTTTTACACCTCAAAAGATCGAAAATATTGGGATATTTCTGAAGTTTGTAGAGGATCAAAATATTAAACTTGTAAACATAGGTGTGTATACCTCTAATTTAAATGTTGTGTGAAATTTTTTTCTAAAACTTCGGTTATTTCAATTCCTATTTTAAAACACAGTTACATTATTACACTCTGTAACATTTTCAACATTTGCCAGATCCGGAGATAGCTTTAAGCTCTATATGCAAAAATGCTGGATAGTTTCATAAATCGTCAAGTAGCTTTGTGTCAAGTTGATGCGATTTTAACACTAAAAACGAAATAGCCACTCCATTTCCAGTGTTAATATTAATATGTGTTAACATAGCCTTAAGAATTTGCCATTTCGTTACGTTGACACAGCTTTCTGGCATTTACAAGTACTCAGATAAAGTTCCAGAAATACATATTTAATAAAATCCCAATTATTCTAAATTCTACATTTATATTGAATATTACCGTCATATTTATATTATTTATCTTTGAGATTAAAGACTTCATAACAATGAAGGCAAAAAGCTCCGAAATTGATGTTTTGTACAGTGAAAGCTTTTACGTTGTCGTATAGATGCAATATGTCACACGTATGAGTATACGATGCATGCTTTTAACTTCACTGGATATCACCTTCTATGACACCTTCTTTACACCTCAACACAATTTATTTTTTGTCTTGATTTTTATTAAACAGATGCTTCAGATATTCTTAAGGGCAACATCAAGATCATCGTCGGATTGTTTTGGACCCTAATTCTCAAATACTCACTGTCCAAATGGGGCGAGGACGATGTCAGTCCAACCCAAGAGGTATGCAGTTGCATTGTTCGCACGTCTGTGCTTGCTGCATCATTAGGTTGGGACGATTGTCTTGCAATCATCAGACTGGTATTATTATTGTTACCAAACCCTTGTAAATGTTTTTGGTTACTGAGAACAGACGGAACCGACAGTAGATAAATGGATGTCTACTAGAGGGTATTTTCTTTTCACTGACGTAAAAAATCACATTGATGTTGAAAATTTAAATTCTATAAACTGTTTATTAAGGTTCTTAAATACGTTTTTACAAGACACAGCTAAAAAAAGCAACAATTTCTTTATAAAATTCGTTAAGCATTACGGAAACGTTAACAGGCGAATTATGGACCAAAAATGTTCATAAAGTAATTTAAATGTGGTGAGTTCAAGTATATTAAAAAGAACATGAAAATTGATTCCAAACCAAACCTAAAGAAATAGCAACATCTGATTATAAATAAATTTGCGAAAAACTTTCAGTGTAAGAAAAAATGCTACTTTTACTTGAATTAGATGATCCACAATCCAAGAAACAATTCTTTGTTAGAAATCACAATGAAATTGGATTGACATTGTTGTTAATTTTTTAATTAGTTATTTAGAAAAACTTATCCCGATGATTATGTGACATTTATAGAATTTCTTGTATCGCATAGAAAACAATCTATTGAAACAAAGAATCCTTTGTCTCAAATAATTTGCATAAATCCTCGTAATGGTATATTTATCTGTTACTTACTTATTTACTTGAAATTTCGAATATTTTGTTACGGTTGATGTCACTGTGAAGAGTTTAAATGTCTTATGTTATATCAGGTTTATGCCAGTTGAAAATAAAGCATGCAGCAGAATGCAAACTGGTTAATGGTGAAGAACCGCAAGGACAATCAGAAATAAAATAAAATAAAATAAAAACTGGAAAACACAAAAGCAGACTGTAATTGTTTTGCAACAAAATTGTTGTAGAATCCCCTAAGTTCGAAAACCCTCTTATTGGGAAACGGTTGGTTCGTAAAACTGGCTATGTGATACATAATTAAATATGTATGCAACAGATTTATTTAGTATGTAACGCTTTATGCTGATATGGAGAGGATGACATCAAGCATACAAAACTATAGATTTTTTTAAATTACACAAAAATTGATACTATGAAAAATCTTGCACTAATTTGACTGTCACTAATTTGACTGTCACCAACTTACGTTGTGATATTCGTTTGTGACAGTCGTGCTTTTGAAAATAGTGATTTGTCTTAAAATTGTCAAGGAATTCTTGGTCGGATAGTGATAATTTTTATATGTCTGGAAAGCTTAAATCTTACAGATTCTTTTACTGGTTATTATTATGATAAAAGTGCAGGGTATTTTTAGTAAAAACAGACGTTTTGAAAGAAATTTACGGTTTTAAGTTGGATATTTTGAGTAATGTGTCAAACCTAGTGACATCTAATCATCACATAAATAGAGTGGATGTATAATGGGATTATACTCGATAGGTCTGTTGGCATCGACTTTTGTGATACTTATAAACAACATGCATGTGAATATGAATACCAGTAGCCGGCCATTGGAGTATAGGGTATATGGACACACCGGTACCATACCTCATAATATAGGTCAGCCAATTACAACCCGTATAACCAGCCGCACCTACACCACACCCGCCAGAAGGCCAAAAAACAATAATATTGTAGTAAATCATTTCGAGGTTATATCTAGGCCACGACTCAGGGGATTTCCACACAAATCAGCCGTGAATACGCAAAATCTAGTACAACTGACAGCGGGAAAATGTCATAGTTTAAGGAATACCGCAATCGCAACAGTCAATGCGAGATCGCTTCGCTCAAATCTAGACATTATAAAGCAGGTTTTTTACGATGATAAGTCCCTACAAATTCTACCCATCACAGAGACCTGGCTAAAAGAGGGCGATATATATGAATCACACGAACTATGCCCTGCGGGATACACAATACTCCGGGTCGACCGTACTGATCGACCAGGGGGTGGGGTTGCTGTTCTTTGCAATGAGCAGTATAAGCCCGTATTAACTAGCACTAATCAACAGTCTACCTTCGAACATGCAATGATATCCCTATCTAAGCCTCTACACTACCTGCGCTCGGTTGTCGTTTATCGTCCAACATCGACATCTCTATCTTTGTTCTTAGAGGAGTTTACTACTTTTTTGGAGGATATCACGCTAGTGGGTTGACCAATTATTTTTACTGGAGATTTTAACATTCACTGGGACAATAACAGAAACAGCTATACGCAAAAGTTTAGCGATCAGTTAAGTGCGTTTGGATTACAACAGCACGTAGATAAACCCACGCATGTTAAAGGTCATACAATGGATCTTTTCATCACCCGGAATCGGGACTAGCTTAACATAAACAACATTAAAATAGTTGCACTTATTTCAGATTATTTCCTGATTAGTTGCGAGGTATCAATGCCCATTCCGGACCCTCAGAGAAGGGAGATATCATACCGCAAACTAGATACCATTGATATCGACTCATTTAGGCATGACCTATCTTTGACTAATATAGTGACGAATTACCAAAACATGACCTTGGATGAGTTGTCGTTGTCATATAACGACGATCTTAAACAACTTTTAGACAAGAATGCACCGATTGTAAAACGTCTCGCTAGGATAGAGAAACGGGAACCATGGTACAATGAAGCTGTGCTACAGGCAAAACGCATAGCTCGGGCGAAAGAACGTCGGTATCGTAAAACCTGTTGCATGAATTACAAATGGTAATGAATGACGCTGCCCGTGTTGTAGTGAACCAGAAACGTGACTCAAGTGTGAGTATCACGAGCATCCTCCAAAATTTGCATTGGTTACCCATCAAGGAAAGGGCTGATTTCAAAGTGCTAACACTTGTTTTTAAATCGCGACATGGCATGGCACCTGATTATATATCGGATTTGCTGATGTGGTATCAACCAGCTCGCAACCTGCGTTCTACAGACCAGCTCCTACTGAAATGCCAGAGAACACATAACAGATACGGTGATAGAGCATTTTCCGCCATCGCCCCCAAACTGTGGAATAAGTTGCCACTGTATATTAGGAGTTGCTCCACCTTGTGAGAGTTTAAGCGTACCCTCAAAACGCATCTTTTTATTCTGTGCTGTGGTGGTAATTAATACAACATTTACTTTATGCTGTATGTCAGCATTATAATGGGTCTGTGTTCATCTTTGTCAGTGTTATGTATTTAAACGTATTTCAAGTTGCATCTATAGTATTGTCAGTATTACATTGTGTCTGGTTTCAACTCTGTCAGTATTATATATTTAAAGTTATTTCAAATTTGCACCTTTAGTATTGGCAGTATTGCATTGTATCTTTGTTCATCTTGGTTAGTATTATATATTTAATCTATTTTAGATTTGCTCTTAGTCAGTATTAGTATTATAGAATTACTCTTTTCATGCCGTTTTTTTTTCTTTATGAGTTTTAACCTTATTGTGCGCTTAGTTGCTAGTTCTTAATGAGCGCAATATAAAAGACTCTAATAATAATAATAATAATAGTAATAATAATAACCATTGGTTGAAAAATCGTTGGCCTGTAAATATGTAGCACATGGCAGGAAGGTCTTACGATTCTGCATTTCACAGTCTTATACTATACTGCTTTCACTGGAACAGAGGGTAGACAGACGGACAGAAAGTTGCACGGGTAAATATTTAGCTCGTGATACAGAAGTGCCAACTGAGAAACGGAAAAAGACACAATTAAATATATATCATCGCATACAGAGGAACAGAAGGACAGAACGACATTCCAATATTTGGAACCTCCTGCAGAGGACCAGATGGACAAACTCACAGCCGAAAAGACAAACAAGTAAATATTTAGTAAATCGCACAGACGGACAGAAGGACAGATTGGCGGTCAAATAGAAATACAAGTAAACACATAGTACCCAATACATGGGGGAGAGAGAGAGAGAGAGAGAGAGAGAGAGAGAGGGAGGGAGAGGGAGGGAGGGAGTCAGGCTAAAGGGTAAAACACGATTAAATAGTATCTTTTGCAGAGAGACAGATACACTAACCGGGTAAAAGACAGGTACTGACATATAGTACCTTCCTGTAAATATACTAAAGAATCGTACAGACAGTTAATTATTAAATAAATAAAACCGTTTGTTGTGTATCAAATATGAGTAACTATGAACTTTCAATGTTATTCAAAGGAGCCTCTTTATTTTAAAAATACCCATAACATAAAATGTTTGAATTGATTTTTAAGAATGTTACCCCAAAACAATACATGCTAGCTTGGGTGCAGAGCAAAGTAGCAGACAGCTTTATCAACAACTTTACGACTGACTGGAACGATGGCCGAGCCCTAGGTGCAATCGTAGATTCTATGGCTCCAGGTTCGTAGAGGCAATGGGTAGGGGCACTCGTGAATTCACTCACCGTGGTTACGTTTTGACAATGATCGCCCATTGCTGCATTAATGGATTCCATAATTTTATATTTATATAATTTTGCATTTTATATTACGACTGTATTTTATTCCTGACGTGTGATATGATATGAGGCATCATATTGACTCAATTCATTTATCCTTGCGACTTACTTAATATGAATGCTTATACTGTATTCTAGCACTATATAACAGTACTGTATGTTAGTAATATATCTGGATATCCTTTTGATTCATTTATTTGTATAAACTTCGAGTAAAATTGGATTACTGTCTTTTAGTTTTAATTATGCCTCACATAATTATACTCGGTGCTTAAATTTATAAATAAATTTATGTTCCCACCTTCGTTAAGAGAGCTGACTTGCAGAGGGTAGGCCTCCATTAGAAAAGTGATAACATTTATTGATTACTCAAAGACGGTTCTAGCAGCATACAAGACTTACACTAGAACCCGTGATAAACAGGCAGACATAGCGTATATTTTTTTATTTCAAATTCTGAATAAAGAAGCTATCATGTCGATGGCGGTGAGTTTATATCTTTGGATACAGAATTTTCGTGTATATATTGTTATATATTGTGATTATCAACGCACAGTTATTGTTGTTGTTTACAAATAATACAAATATCTTTAAAAACGCTTTTGTTTGTTGCAATAATTTAATGTATTGCATTTGCAGGACTGTGCTCAGAATGGGACACCTGGAAGCCAAAAGATAGTGTGAGAAATGCCAAGGAAGCTATGGATCTTGCCGAGCAGTGGCTAGACATACCACAGGTTGGTTTATGTGTCATGCCATCTGAACCCTTGACCTCAAGTATTAGTATGTCTGATCACGCGTACTATGATTACAATTTACTTTCAACTTTTCGATCGATTTCCAACTTTTATAGTTGGTTGTTTTGTCATTGAGACAAAAAATCAACATAGCACAGACGTTGCCTTTCGGTCCCGACTCAACTACTCATTTCTTTTCTCCAACATCCATCATACGTTTTATGGCAACGTTTAGTAAACTTTACGAAATGCACGTCTTTCAAGCATCGGAAATAAGTTTTTTTTTATAAATAATTACATATCAACCTTAACTAACATCTGGATGCGATTTCTTTCGACCACTTTACAAATAGGCTATTTGTCTCGACCAAAAGTCTGTCAAGCGTCTTTTTACAACACTGGAGAAGCCGGAATCACAACCAAACACCCACTTTATCACATTATTGTTCACCGAAAATGGTGGCCATATATAATTGGTAGGGCGAACGAAAAAAGAAAAGTGACCTCCTACATGGCCTCTTGGTACACAGAGGATGAGCCATATAAGCCCTATGCCAAAGGATCTTTGACAGTAGAGCGACCACTGTGTCTCAGATTATGCAGTACCCTTTTCCTACATCCATACAACGCTGTTTTCCGTATTTTTATTTGACCTGGAATCCCAACGCCTATTGAATGCCTTTGAAAACGATGTTTCATGGATAACTAAATCCTGTTTCTGTTCCTGTTAACATGTTTGCATGAATATTAAATTATACAGACATTAGAGAGATATAACAAATCGCCATGTATTTTTCGCCATGTAACTAAATTGATCCGATGTTGTCCAAAGTTCTATCCAACGCCCTTGCAATGTCACATGTTCACAATGTACAAAACGTTTTATAAGTTACCGATCTATTTAGATTAATTCCGCTTACAAAGTCTTACAAACAATGATTAAATAGGCAAGCATCATACTACTGTCAAACACTATTGACACCATAAATAAAAATTACAGAAGAATAATTAAGAAACACTTTGAAATGCAAGCATTATTTTTCTATTATTTAGAACAATAGGTTTAAAAAGGCTAACTGTATTGTGTGTTTATTAACCACCTCTCGATGGATTCTAAAAAACCATAAAGACACGGAATGAAGCTCATTTTAGCAGTAAAAAAAAACCTCAAGTTCAATTATTCCAAATCATCAAGACGCAATATATTGCCATTTGGACATAAATTGCAGGTGATAACGCCTGAAGAAATCAGCAATCCAAACGTAGACGAGTTTAGTGTAATGACATACCTGTCGGCGTTCCGAAATGCCAAAGTGAAGGCGGGGGCTCCTTTGCGTCCAAGAACTAATGCCAATTCATCACAAGCCCACACTCCAGGTAATTGGCTCATTGGCAATTGAAATATTACTGAAGTGATAAGTGAATGAGTTGATGCTTAAAGATAAAATGTTTTGCAATTTTTAGACATGTTTTTATGTGATGAAAGATGTTTTTAAATAATTCTGTGTTTCATACTGCTATGTTATGCCTTGCATTATAAATTACATTTCGTTGTTTTAGTTTCAGAATGAATTAGGAAATACGTCTATTTCTACATATCCCCGAAGGAAATCTAACATCTATGATATCAAGGTTGCTGGTAAAACATTTTAATAGCCTTTTCAAGTTAACGTTGCTCCTGCCACGTTCGACACGTATCAGCGTAGGGCGAACGAAGTGGCTTTGGAAAGATGCGACGTTTTGAAGCAACATGTCTCCATTTGTAACTTTGTTTTTCTTTATTTTCTTGTTCAATGTTTAAGTTTTTCGGCTTGGGTCCCCGTAATAAATTCACTTCAGACAGCGTTTTGCATACATTTATTGTGGATTTATCATGTTTCTGTTCCTGTTAACATGTTTGCATGAATATTAAATTATACAGACATTAGAGAGATATAACAAATCGCCATGTATTTTCCGAGAAAAAAGTTAAATTTAATATTATAATTCTTGAATCTCTTTGAGTCTCTGTATATAGGTATGCAAGGCACCTTAATAATACTTACTTGGATAACCATTTTGGCTATAATTTTCTAGATACAGATCTCATGTTGCTTTACTTTAAAACTCTTTAACATCGCCGGGTATTGAAGAAAATGCGATGTTTATTTGAGAAATTTACAAATCTGAACTTCAGAACAAAGGTTTTGTTTTCATGCATTTTATACCTGAGAGACTCAAATATGACCCATTCTTTCGAGAGAAGATACTTGCCAATACTCTTTTTTAATAACGTGATGGATTTATTTTTGCACAATTTTCATATTGAAATGTCAAGATAATTTGATACTTGATAATATTTAAAGTTACCTAAAATCAGTTAAAACCTGATTTCTTCTTATTTTTATTCGTATTTTTCATTTATTATTTTGCCTCTATACTCATTTTATTCTTGAGATATTACCAAAAACAAGCAACTTTCTTTTTCCTTGATACATAATGTATTTAATGAAATAACAATTTTGTCGTATGGAAATAAACAAATCGGTCATAGACGTTAATTTCTATTAAACATTTTAGCTCTTTCAAAGGTCTATATTAGAAATAATGTAACCTTAGTATGTGACAGGCTGTGAGTGTTCAGTGTGAAATATGAATGTCGTGTGAGCTAAATAGATCAGAAGCAGAATTTGAAGAATGTTGTTTTATTTTAAGGTTTTGAGGATGGCATTTTGCAATAAAATGAAAACAACACTGGTTTGATACAGATAGAGGAGTGGGGACACTCGTGTTATTTTTCACCGCAAAGTCCTTTTGAATATCATACAATTATACTTTTTATACAATATTTATTACAAGTACTTACTTGCAATTTCAACTGCTAGACGGTTATCTGATTAGGAAGAGCACCTTTTAGAAAATGCTATATGATAAAAAAGACTATGAAAAGAGTAGTGTCTGATAAGGCTGTTTATTTGATGAGAGGAATGAGCATATAATAACCAGGGGTTTCTGATAAAAATAATGCGATAAGAAATATTATGACACAAAGAAGTTGTAACTGACACATATCTTGAACTAAAAACACTTATACGAAACAATACATTCCATGCAGCGTGTATGCGTCTTCTTAACTGACACACATCACATTAAACACTTACACGTAACCAGACATTCCATGCAACATGTCGGGTGTTAGTAACTGACACACATCAATAAAACACTTACACGTAACCAGACATTCCATGCAACATGGAGGCGTGTTCTTAGCCGGGATTAGACAGGATGACAGTCAAAAGTGAGGTCTGGGTGACCAAGGTCATTTAGTCATGCCAATTGTCAAAAACGCTAAGGCATATTGCAGAAAAAACATATTAAATTTTTGGAATGTAATGGTATATTAAGTTGTAGACCGTTTCTTAGACCCCTATGGTGTTGAGCGGAAAAATTACATACGGTTTATTGTGATGAAATAATAATAAAGCCGTAAGACGGAAGGATATTGATGTGATCGCAGTCCTCCTTCATTGTCACTTTGTCTAACAGCTCCCACATTTCAGTCACAGTCATTGTCTCAGCTGTATTTTTATTTTTAATACCATAACTGTTGATGTAAGTGTATTAACCAATATGTAGCCATTGAGAAAGTAAATTTACCTTCTGTTCTAAACATATGTACTTCTTGAGTTTTTTGTATTCATAAAAATACAAATCATAAAAAGAAAACCAGGTTTAATGAAAGCTTAAATGAGAAAAATAACTTTCTAAATAAAATGATGTCAATCTCCACAGCAAAATAAAAACAAAAAATAAAAACAAGACAGGACATGAAAATGACATTGTCAAGATGCCGCAAACAAAAAATGTGCCAACATGTTCTTTCTTGTAGAAGTGCAGTGTACTCACGTATTTTTGAAATATTTATACTTGTAGGTTATAAGCACTATAGTTTATTGATTTTGCATGATGCGTTTCTGCCTGATTCCTTTTTTCATGTTCAACTAACCGTCTGAGACGCATGTCTGGTTAGTCTTCTTCCATTAGTTTTGAAAATTATTCACATTTTACATGCAAAAAAATTGCCGCCGAGCCCACACAGTATAGCCTTAGCCCTATCATACTGATTGTTCCAATGTTCCAATGAATGAGCAAATATAGCGTGTGTGCTGTAGTCTTGTCGTCAGTAAATTTCTAAGGGTGATTGTAATTGCACTTATTAGTAAACTCTTTTTATAACATAAAATCCAACTGTTGGTTTATCTCCTATCCTTATTTTTGTCCCTAATTTATTTATATTAATTTTTTTACCTTATTTTTCTAAGAAGTTAAAATTTATTTCTAAATTAGAATTTTGCTTCTGTTCTTTTTCTAATTTGCAGTGATAACCTTACAAGAAGAGTGAACCAATCATTTGTTACAAGATTACTGAGCAATGACTTCTCATTAATTCTTGTGACGCCATAATAATGAATAAGTCCAAATAAATATATTAACGTTTGATCGTCAG
Source organism: Protula sp. h YS-2021 (assembly GCA_949752745.1). Taxonomy (NCBI): domain Eukaryota; kingdom Metazoa; phylum Annelida; class Polychaeta; order Sabellida; family Serpulidae; genus Protula; species Protula sp. h YS-2021. Next base: position 83,766,796 of record OX457027.1, on the reverse strand, counting down.
ATTTCGGTGGTTATGAAAGCTTTACCTTGTTTGACATCGGAAATTCGATGTTATATAGACGTCTCGAAGATATCAGTCAGAATTACCATCTTGGCAGTGGCAGTCATAAGGTATCGTAGTCACTACTCAGTCAAATGACCCTTGGGTAATCTAACAGAATATCAATTAAAAGGAGACTCGAGAAAAGCAAAAACATTTTAAAAGCGATCCAGAAGAAAGCAACGAATAAAAACCAGACAGAATTTGTTTGCCGTGTACCAGAGCATACCCACAATGAAATAAGACAAGTGAGTTTAAAATCGTCCTATCTTGAATAGTCTAAGGAACGCATGGTTCTCATTTAGATTAGCCATTGATGAGAAGGTGATTTTGCCAAAGTATTGACTGTTTACTATGACTTCGATGTACATGTGCAGCGGCTAGTCAATCTGGCAAATACAAAAATCAAAAAAGAAAAATTTGTTTTTGGTTTAGGCACTTACGCTTGAGTACACCCACCAATCTAGTTGATATTTATCATAACCAGATGTGAAAATACATTTGTCACTTTAGTATGAGAACATGCAGCTCACAAAATGTATTAACTATGATAGGCCGACACAAACATACACATCAGTATGTTTAGATGTCACTCTATTTAGTTTACATTTAGGTCCAAAAGAATGGAAAAGCTGTATTGAATATAGTCATCGATAATAAGGTGCTGCTGTAAGGCTTGTTGCTGTTCACTAGGGAAGTTAGGCGCTCTTGTAAGCTTGCTTCTTTTCATGAACTTGAAAGTATATAAAAAAGGCTTGAAAGTATATCAAGCTATGAGTAAAATTATTTACCCTGTAGCTTGTCTCATGTAGTTTGCTTAACGGCTCAAATCATGCCCTTCCCATTCGTGCTTTAAGTATTTGTGGATCCATTTCCAAGGCTAAATGTACTCTAACATTGTAGCTCAGTACATGAGTATGCAAACCAATAGTGCCTTTAACCCAGAGTGTATCAAATATTAAGCGCCTGTCATAAAACATCAAGATGAAAGAAACAACATGTTTTATTTATTCCATACAGAACGAGACAACAAGATTTTGGATGCAGATAATGTTCGTGAATAAATGTGAGCATGGATGTATAACATACATACCCAAAAATGATAACTGTCTGTGGATTTGCAGTCTTGTTTCGAACACTTGGCTGCTTTGAAATAAACAATTGAAATAAAGAATTGTGTTGAGCTCTGTGCTTTTAGAAGAATTTTTCGATGAAGCTATTACACGTTAACTATTTAGTGGAATATATTGAAAATGTAAACAAGAATGGCGAGGCCTTTTGTAATATCAAAACCACAAACAGTGATATTCATAGTTGGTGTGTTTATTCAATCAGTTGATTGGATTGAGCATTTAATATTGATTGGCATTATTGTAATTGCAATTATAGTAACTCCGACACTTTGCTTTTCTGCTAATAAAGGAAAAGAAACAATTCAAACTGGTCAGTCGGTAAGTAAAGAATATATTATTTTTCAAAAACAAACTGTTCAAGCTTGGTGTAGTTGCAATATTTAACTATATGCACAGTTGTTATACAAATGCTACATACTACTAGTTATTTCGCAAAAAATGAGTTTATTTGTTCAATGAAGGAATCAAACGGACAGTAAAAAAAGGAACGCGAAAGGTTTGTAAGAACTGTGTCACCTTCAAGTTACTGAATATTATCATTGTCTTTCTTTTCCAAATTCCATTTGAATGAAAATACGTTTTAAGTAACAATACAGTTAGAACAGTATCTGTTGTTGCCTTGGAAGTAGGCGAAGAACGTGGAGTATTATCATAACTAATTGAAATTGAACTGTACTTCTTGCATGCTTTTGTTTGTAACTAATAAGCCGAACACCACTTTATAGATTTCATTTGACCTAGCCTACTTTGTTTTGGAGATTTGAATTTTTAATTATACCCCTTTGTTTTGTCCTTTTGTCCTTTGTCTAAAATGTCTTTGTACTTCTACAACCGTTTTAGTTTGAATTTCATTTGTAATGCTTTGGGCTGTGTTTCTATGAGTTCTTTTAGAATTCTGCTAAAAAATTTGGATAATTACTGTGAACCGATCTATAGCAAAATCAACAGCATAGAATAGGTGGTCCTTTCAAATGCCAGCCAAATATCGCATAGTATGTTAATTGAATTATGCCGTCTTTCATTCAAGCAACTCCATGCCACATTGTTCTCGGTTGAACTCTATGGTTATTCTTCTGAAAAATAAAAACACATTGTATGTTGCAGTTAAAACTTTAGCATGTCAGTCATAAGAGTGACATATTTAAATTGAAGGCTGTTTGCCAGGTTACGAACCATTTTCGTTATACAAGTTGTGTTGAAATGGCATTTGTCATTAAGTGAAAATTTCTGGAAAAGAGTAAAACTAAGATTCGGCATAAAACTTTCTAAAATTATACACAATTACATATACATTCCAGCTTATAAGTACATTTTTTCATTTGGTTTCTAAATTTCTGTGCACTTTCTACCTGATTAAATCACTCATTTCCTTAAAAAGACAATGAAACGTTCTGTGCATCAGGAGAATTAACGGAAAAGTTGGGTCTCTTGCTAGAACAGATTAAGGCAAAGCTTTGCTACTTGAACTGACCAACATCTGATTTCTCTAATTTCACAAATTAAACCCTTGAGCTTAAATACGCACTTGTTCGTTTCTAGCGCTGTTGATAATTTTAAATTTCTCTCCTCACATACACACGCATCCCGTCAGATAACTTTCCAGACAGACGTATTTCAGAAGTTCAATGCTGTTAGAAAATCAGCTTTTTTATTTTATATAATAAGAGTAAAATTCAACTGTAAAGTAAAGTCATTTAGTATTTGAGCATATTTGGTGACATAATCTGGTATATGTGTTCAAGTGTTTAGTTAAAGACGAAACATTCTGCAGTCTTAAAGCTTGTAGAGTCAAGCTGTGATGCATATTATTCCTACAATCCCTGTAATTCGGGCTCAAGAAATTATTTTAAACTATGGTAAAAATAATTGCTCAAGTACTTCATAAGTTCAGTGTACTAATTTATTCAACTGTCAAATTATTTCGATTAGTTCAGTTAATTAAACACTTACATGATGATAATATTACTTTTATTACTTGCATTTTCTCTTTTGGAAGCTGGTGGAAGAAAAAAGGCATACTCATGTAGTTGAACGCTTCTCAGACGCTATAGCGTGCCGGCTTCAAAGACCGGAAACCGTATCGTGCAGTCTATTTTGCAAGAATGTGATAACATCGGATGAGGACGACTTAGTCAGAACATCCAGAACACACCAAGCAAAGTGTAATATGCTCCTCAAAATCGTGTGCCAGAAACACTGTGAAGAAAAATTCTGCTCTGTGCTTGAGGAAACACAATACCCCTTGACACAGTTTATAAACTGGTTGGAGGAAAATAGACGTCGATTACTGGTAGCAGCGGATTGTGAGGGCATGTTCATGGAATCACAGTCGGGTGAGGCAAACACACTTTCCTTTTTAATGTGAGAGAGGGGTCGGGACAGCGCCAGGGGGCTATAGAAAAATTTGATAATCGTTTGGCAAAAGACAAACAGTATAAAATAATTACAAAATTCAAGAGCAAATAATAATAACATGGAAAACAGGATGATGTCCTAAAATTCTTGAGGCTGCTCCTTCTCCTTCTTCTTCTTTATGAGTTGGGCGGGATGATGGCTTTCCTCATAGCTTGCTCTCAGTAAACCATTTATGTTAATCCCATGTTAAAATGTTGTCAGTTCTCGTGTAATACGTGAACAGAACCAAATGACATTGCACACATATTATGAAATCAGTAGCTTAACGTTTCCCCCATAAATACCTTTTCGCCATTATTTCAGCCAGAGCCTTCAGTTTCTATTTCACTGGTATTTAGTTTCTATTTTTCTCACGTTCCTTTTTTTATTTTATGTAATAGTGTATGACAAAGGTATGATAGTGTATGAATGTAACCTTAATGTCTCCTTTAAAGTTTAACTCAATTTTATTGAGGGCTCTGAGAATTTTAAATTCCTTGACTTTACTTCAACAGCTTCAAAATATTGTTATTTCTTTATATCTGAGATATCAAAACTATTTATTAGTTTACATATCTGAGATCTAAAAACTAAAAATAAGTATATTCTGTCGATGCCATTTACTTCTTTTTATTAGTTTCTCTTTTTTTAAAAATGGAAGTCTTCAGTTCATATAAAATAAATTAATTAGCCTACCGTTTGCTGTTTGAAAATGACTTTGTTTGGAAAAAATTAAGAACTGAAGGTTACTTTGGTTTTCATTACAGTAACTCCAGCACTATATTGATATCAGCATCAAAAATTGAACATTGTTACAAGTTATATTTTATTGCTGCTTTTTAAAGTTTGAAACAGTATTTGCATGATAGACCGAAATGACATTACGAAAGTATGTTCAGTTGATTTCGTATTCTAAATTAAATTATCAAACGCCAGTTCATTATGGAGATTTGTAATATACTGAACAAGTTTTCAGTTAATTTTAATCAAATTAAGTGATCAACGCATTTATTGTTTGAAGTATTGGATAGCGTGTTTTTCTGTAGGTTTTCTGTCTCCTGACCACTTAAAACTTCTAGCGAAATATCACAAGGAGCTACAAGATGGCCATGACGTAGATGGAGTACTCACTGATCTCGTATCTAGGAATGTTATAGACGAAATAGACCGTGACATTATCCGCGGTCACGAAACTAACAGAGATAGGATGACTCAGCTACTAAAATGTCACATCTATAGAGGAACATACTCAGATCTTATACATTTAAGAGAAGCACTCGTAAATGCTGGCAGTGTAAAGCATGTCAAGATACTGACGCCCATACTTGTTGAAGCTGGATTTCTCAATGGTAAATTTGGGTTTGTGACTTATATGAAAAAAATATCAAATACTTTTTTTGTTTCAGGCATAAGATTCCACTGATTTAAGCTATGATATTCCTATGTAGTACTTCAACTCTTCAAATGTAATTACTTTATATATATATATATATATATATATATATATATATATATATATATATATATATATATATATATATATATATATATATATATATATATATATATATATAGGAAAGTTTTTGCAAGACGACGGTTGTATGGCACATGAAGACAACCGCACAAGAGTTTTGTGCCTGCACTGCACACAAGGAGACAGAGAAAATATCAGTTCCGATGTACAGCATCAAGTCAGCCGTGTCAGCTCTGGTAGTATTGTTATTCACTTAACGTTACATTCGTTAAGCGAATTAGACAGACTTCGTCAAGAAATCAAGAGTGGCGTATTAGCGTCGAGGTTTGGCCAGTGGTTTAAGACAGGAAACAAAAAGAGGATGTGGATAGCTTTTCTTGGTAAGAAATAATATTGTTAGATCATTGCAAGTTATATCCCAAAATACTGCAGTGAACAGAAAGCACATTTCTGTGTTTCCGACATGTGTTTTAGAATAAAATATTAAAATTAAAACATCTTGATTGCATTCGTTTTTTATTTATGCAAATACAGATGACATCTTAAATCCCAAAAAGGTGCAGTCACCTAATCTTTTCATACGTAAAAATAATATTTCTACATTTTAAAGTCTTTTAGTCGGACATGAAAAAACTTTAGGTTGCATTTCCAAAGACGAAGATATTGTGTGTGTAATATCCTTAAGACTAGACTATATTGACTTCGAATAAGAAAGATAAGATAAACTTTTGACTGATTCAAACATCATATATTTGGAGTGCTAAAAAAAAGAGATATTTCGAACTTAGATATTAATTTATTAATTAAGTCCATTTAGGCGTAATTCATAATAATTTATTGTTTATAATTAATTTAGCCTGGTTCGCAATAATTGTATCTATTTTATCGATTGAATATTGAATAGCTGAATACTGAATATCTGAAAGAAGAAAATAGTATATTAGATAAATTTTCAAAATTGACTTTAAAAAAACTACAATCGATATCAAAGTTACACACAAATTTTGATAGAAAAATATCCACATCAGTATTGTTAAATTCTGAACAGAAGTGATTGAGGAAGAAGTTCTGTTCAGCTACTGTACTAGGAGAGGGGCATGGTACTGGTCCATTGATGGCATTACATGGTGTCATGCGTCGCGGATGACGTGGCCCTGTGGGCAACAAAAAGGACGAGTATTGAGCCGTAAAGACGCTACCATATTGACAGTTTGTATTCTCTTATCCACTACATTTAAAATATTTTTTTTAAAATAACGAAGAGTTTATTGTTTTAAGCTTGGATCGAAGCACGATTACCCGGAATGACCGTGACAGCTATGGACAACAACTGGGAACTCCATTCTTTTTACGAAACCCTTGGTTCTTAAAATTTGCAGAGGGAAATATACTGAACTCCAGATGCTAAGATTATTAGCACAATTAGCACAACATAATTAAAGACATAAATAGATAACTGTTCAAAGATATCGTAGTGCTTTATCTCACGAATTAAATTATGAGTGTTTTGTAGAATATCAGGAACAATAAGGAATTACAAGAGCAGCTAGTAAAACAAGGATGCGTCATATGTAGGTTAATTTGTTGCAAATGATTATCTATTCAATAGTGATAACAATATAACATAGATAAAGATTTGTAAGCAATAATAATAATGAATATAATGATAGAAATAATGATAGTAGTATTATTAATAATAAATACTTAGCAAAAGGGTAAGCAGCAAAGGCGGAAGAAATACAAAGCAAAATTGTTAACCTTTCCTTGTATTATTTTAAACCATGTTTCCATATTATCAATGGATATTACTGTTTGCAGGTCAAAAAACAGATATATCTGAAAAAAGCATTTACGAGTCTGTGAATAAAAACGAAGCATTTGAAGTAGCCGTTCGTATCTACGCGTTTGATTTTAACCGTAAAGGTAACCAGCTTTACAGTAAGAGTATGAATAAAATGAAAAATCGGACAACTGGAAGAAAGAAATAAAGCTGCTTTTTGTCAAGAATAATTATGTCCATATTAACCACCAACAATTTTAAATCCTGCATAATTTGCCTCATGCTTTTATTAACAAATAGCAAATTTTACCATGATATGTTTCAGAGAATACTAAGAGTGACAAAACATGGCGAAGTCTTCTGTCAGACAAGTTATTTGTTGCGGTGATATGTCTGGCGATATGTTTGCTGCTTATGAGCCTTCCCTTCATAGAAGTAACTTTCATGCACATTCATTGCTTCTTTACTTTAACGACACTTAATTCTTTCAAACATTAACGAATAGACAAAGTATTTTTGGACTTGATGAGAATGATTGTTGAAGTGAGTGACTTTTCTTGGACTTATCGTTGCATTGTATGAGGAAGAACAATCTCTACGTTAACAACATTGTTAGAGTATCGGTAAATCTTACGTTAGATGTAGATACTTTTAAAAGAGACCGAATTGAACGGTAAATGCTTATATCTCGAAAGCTTGGTCAGGTAAATATGATTTAAGTTAAAGATTTTCTTACACCGTTGCTATAGTAAATTATACCAAAAGTCTTACATTATTTGTTTTAGATTCAGTAAAAAATTGAAACGATCGTGTCATTTATATTTGCATATACTTTTATTTCTGTAATAATCGATAAATTTGAAATTTCGCCATTTGCCAAAATTTCAACTATGAGGATGGAACCTATGGATACTGTTAAGTAGAAAGTCCACTACTAACACTGTTTTTCAGGTAGGAACCACAGACATGAAGGAAGGCATGGACAAGATACTTCAGGCAGCAGATGCTGCAGGCCTGGATCGGCATGCAAGGAATAAAGTCAAGCAGAGCGTTATCAGTTATATCTATAATTACATTTCACAACGTTTGTCAGAAGAAATGAAGACGCATGTAGAAGAAAAAACATAAATTGATAAATTGGAAAAAGGAAAAGAATGCAATGGAAACAGCTTGTTACTAGTGTTATAAGATTAAAAGCGTGTGATTTTCTATACAAACTATTCATGTATACTCCCATTATTACGATCTTCTACAGTGACATACGTCCGTAATTAGCCATTTAGTTAAGCTGTCTTATAATGCTTTTTTCCGTTTTGCTTTCGATGAGATCTATGACCCTTCACATGAACAAAAATACTTTTCCTCAACATGAATTTGCCTCAACATGAGTGATGTAAAAAATGAAGCGGGACGTGTCTACACGCCTACTTTGTAAAATGTATTGAATCTTCATGGAATGTTTTGGTGGTAAATGTTTCCTATTCTTGTAAGTGAACAATAGTATGATTTATTTTGTACTATTAGCCTTTGTTAGGATTGTTCAACAGAGTTAATGGCAGAGGGTTTAAATAGCGCAAGAAAACGTCCAGTCGGATTTGGACTTGAAACGCGGAACCAGAGTGACGTGCGCGAGAACCTCGTCAGAGCTATTTCAAATAAGTGTTCTAATGGTGTTAAACATAGTTTAAGTGAGCACTAATAAAATATATCACAGTGCAGCAAAAGTGGATTCTTTTAATGCTGGAGAAAACGTAGAATTACAATAGAATATAACAAGAAAATAATAGGGATGTATTTATTTACATTCAAACATATTCAGTTATGGCAGGCATGGATATTTAGTCTTATTTTTAAACTGAATTATTTTAATATTTTGACGATTGGGCCATTTCATAGTTTTTTATTTTTGTCTTTTTGTGTGTTTTTTTTTAAATTACAGTAATCCTTGAAGTGCTAAATTGATTGCTTGATATTTAAGAATGTCGAGTAAACTTTTCTAGAATGTTTTATGTTATTTTAAGAATATTGAGCACAGTTTTGATCAAATAAGGTATATTTTTAAATGTAATGTTTTACTGAAATATAAAATATTTCTTAGCTTTTTCTTAAGCTCTTAACAGTTTATGTGGTGCATAATTGTGTCAAATACATATTCTTATGGAATATTTAGCCAATACTTTTGATATGTGTTCAAGAGAAAATGTCCTTTCGTATTCTAAAAAAAAACAAAGATGCACTACAAAAAAACATAAAATAATCATTTAGGTGAATCAGACGAGGATACTGATGCAGTCAACAATTCATTAGAAATGATTTTATTCTGTAATCCTTCGATAGATAACATTAAAACTCATCACAAAAATTTAATCTTTCAATCATGTTTATATTCGTGAATGAAGCTGCTATGTAGTAAATGGACAGAGGAGAACGATTGTTACAGCATTCTGCATGGAGGGCAGAGACGAGAAATTTTTAAATTATTCGTTCCTTCTTATATTCTAGTGCACATTTTCTATGATAAGTTTCAATGTTTTACAAAAGGCTTCAAAACATTCTACATGCTTATATATTTTATTTTTCATGTTTAATTTGCTTGTTATAAGGGTAAATGAAAAGGGTGTTACTAATAAAATTGTGTTTGAATTTGATAAATATTCATTCAAAATATCAGTAGAAATATTCGTGTATATATACATTATCACGAAAGGTTAAGAGAACAGAAGTACTCCTTTACATGGAAACCAGCATTAATTTTTAATACATCATTTTTGTTCATACAAATGCCTTGCAGCTGCCGTTTGATCGACCCGATGCTTTGAAAAGTATCATCCTATCTTTTCTTTGCCCGTAACACAGTTGAAATTCAATATCTAATCCATTTGAAATTAATTTCACTGGAGTACAAAACTTTTATGGTTGGCTCCAAGTACTTCATGGGTAACCCCATGTTTACCCGTACTGGAATCCGATATTCACTTTTCATCCTTACGCCTGTGAAGAAACACAGTTTGTAGCACCAGTTAAGGTTTTTGAATTTTGAGGGCCCTTCCATAGGTTCGATGGAGGAACAACTATCACAGAAAGTTGTTGGATATATTGAAGATCATTTGGGTGAAGTTTGGGAGAATTACATCTAGAGGGAGCGGCGTAGCAACAGTTTGATTTGCCAACTGTGGTGTCAACACTCTGTGGTGGGTAGCCTAGTTGTTTGTGTCGCTAGCGTACCGTTTTCAGGCACATCTTCAGTCGAACCTTAGGCTTGTTACGCTACAGAGACGTTCGGACCGCTTCACTGGTATTTTTTTGGCTATTTTTTTAGACTGTTTTAACCGGTTTTGCTTGCGAGTAACGCGGCGGTGCCCTCAACACGTGGGCATTTCAGATTTGTCAATTTTACGAGGTCAATTGTCAATTTTACGAGGTCAATTTTGCCAGATCTCTAACCTCACCATTGGTAAAGGGCTCTCCGTAGTTCCTTTAGATACCTACAACTTTGGGTTTTGACCACGTCACACGGAGAAATAAGCAGTTTTTCATTTTGGCGGGAAGGCGCCCACGGTGCGGCAAGTTGACAGAGACACCGCGGGGCTGCTAACAACGTTACTTTCTCTCCTGGTCAAGAGAGTGTAGGAAGCTGCTGACCACCTATGAGGAAAATTTTGGCAGCGTGCGAAACGTCTCAGCCAAATTTTCGCAAGTGGTAGCTTTCCCGCGCTTTGTGTTACAACGCAGCAGAGTGTGCCGCACTCCGAGTTACTCGCGAGTTACTAACACGTTACTCGGGGGGGGGGGGGGAGCACACAGGCTACCAGGAGTGGCACCGTCAAGTCACACACTGAAGCCTGCATTTTCACAAGCTGCGTAGCACATACTGCTGTGTGATGCTACAGGTCAGATCGATAATATGCATGGGGAAAGAAACGTGTCTCGATAGCTCAGTAAAAAACTGCTGCCATTAATTAACTTTCTGCTTTCGCTTGCAGTCATGAACAACCATGGTAGAGAAGCCGCGATGTGGGCACGCAGGTCTTAAGGACGATCCCCACGACTACTGCAGGGACTGTGCTACTCGCTACGGGCAACCAGAGTGTAACGGTGAGATAACGTGTGCAGTCTGTCAACATCTGTCAGATCAAGTGTGGAGAAGTTTAAACAGGCAGCGTCGACGCCAACTTCGTAACAGACAAATAAAAGAACTGTGGTCGCGGACAATTTCCTCTGCGGATACCCCAACTCATGAGCCATCAGGCAAAGACCCCAGCACCCCACTGCGGGATGAGACGGTGTTATCACTGGCATCGAGCGCGACAATTACAAGACAGGAGCAGGTGAGGGAGCTCACACCCACACCTGAACCACAGCGGGCTACCTCTCGCGCCGTTTCGCCCAAGCCAGCAAGCACGCAAGGGGAGCCATCACCTCTAGCCACACTCATGACCCAGATGGAGGATGAGCGGCATAGCAGTCCGAAGCGCGAATCAACGCCCCCCCCCCCCGCGACATACAGGTTAGAGGTAGAAGTCGCAGACGCCTGCTATCTTCGTCATCCTCTGACGATTCCGAGTCCTCAGGCTCCTCACCGCCCCGCCGACGAAGGAGGCGAAGTCGGGTGCCCTGCCGGCGCCGCATGCCCACACTCTCCGACAGTGAAACAGAACACAGGGCACGATCGAGGGCACCGCGAGGCGTACATGCCTCGCCATTCAAGCACCCGGAATGTGGCTACTGGCTAAGATCACCGCGAAAACGCGACGTATCCCCTTGGAGAGGTGCACGGAAAAGGAGGCGCCTCTCAGACGAAGGGTCCCGAAGCAGGGCAAGTGAGGAAGCAGGCTCAGCCACAACGGTCGACCCGCTGGATATCCCATTTCGCGACGTTGTAGAGGTAATCCAGAGATTCTCATATGCCCAAGTAGGCAAACCCCTGAAGGAGACGCACTCCAGTTTCAGATTGGCCTCTGAGGGGCCGCGAGAGCAGGGCCCAGAATTTATGGCACTGGATACAGCAGCTGGTATTTTGGATGCCATCAAGTTGAAGGAGGCAGAGTTTCAGGCAGAGGACTCGAATTTTGGGAAGGCTTTGGACTTCGGGAAAATTCACACCTCGTCCAAAATGCGCGTTGCGCGAACGGCGTACAGACCATCGGACAACGCAGTGAATTTTGAGCCACTCACGTACCCTAAGCACGCCCCAACCTGGTTACCTGTGGTCCGCCCCGACGACAAGGTGACGTTAAAAGACAGGGATCTCAGCTACATTGAGGGCATCGCGAGAACAGGGCTGCGGGTGCTCTCATTTATTGAGTACGTAAATCAGACCTTGGTGGGTGGATCCCTGGAGTCCGATGCTTCCATAGTGCCCAAGCTCATTGGGTGTCTTGTGCGTGGGACAAAAGATCTTATTAAGTTGCACACAGCACTGCTGTCATCCAGCATTCAGCTGCGCAGGGACAATCTCCTCCAACGCTGTAAACTCCCGCAGGACAAGTTATTCCAGTTGCGGCACGCAGAATACGTGGGGCAAGCACAACTGTTCCCAGATGACCTACTGGCAGAGCTCAATGGCCGGCACATCCAGGACCTCCAGAATCGCGCGCTACACGAGCGGTACACGCAGGTCACGCCACGTCACCGGGCCTACAGCAGCAGCCACCAACGGGGAGCACACTGTGGGCGCACGGCGTCGGCGCCACCCAGGATTAAGGGGCCGCAAAGCCAAGAGAGACGGGGCAGTGTTTTTCGCAAGGCCAGCCAGACTCCATCAAACAGGTGACAACTACAGTCAGCAGCAGGCCAGTCCCTGTCACGAGAACTGGCTCGCTGAAGGAAAACATCTAAATTCTGGCGTAACATTGTCAGATATCAGGGACAGAGTGCTGCGCGCAAACTCCTTGCCCGTAGGAGGCAGGCTCACACACTTTTGGTTAAGATGGAAAGAATTGGGGGCACCAACCAAGGTAGTGCGGTGGCTAAGATACGGCTACCCGCTCCCATTTCGCAAAGTAGACGGTCAAGTGCCTCCCATCCGTCTGACTCAAAACGCGAACCCGAGCCTTGTGACCTCGTACGGCCAGGGAACGGAAAAGCAAGCAGCACTCACGGATATGCTGGGCAAGTTGTTAGAAAAAGGAGCCATAGAGGAAATGCCTGTGGGGCAATCAGGCATGTTCCACAGGGTTTTCCTAAGGCCGAAAAGAATGGGGGGCTGGCGTCTCATAATAGACTTGAAACCATTAAACGTGCTTTTGACGACCCCAACATTCAAAATGGACACTTGCCAGCACATCCGCAAGGCGGTCAGTCGGGGCATGTGGGCCACCTCGATCGACCTGACGGACGCGTACTTGCACATACCGATGTGGCCCGCACATTACAAATACCTGTGCTTTCAGGTTGGGAAGCACAGGTATTGGTACCGCGCGCTCCCCTTTGGGCTGGCACCGGCGCCTTGGGTCTTCAGCAAGGCAATGCGCTCAGTAAAGTCGTGGGGGCGACAGCAGCTAATGCTGCTGTTTCAATACCTAGACGACTGGTTGAACGCAGGACTGAACAGACAAAGGGTGGCCGCTCAAACATTGACGCTACTCGACAAATGTGTCGAGCTAGGGTTACTGGTAAACTTAGAGAAGTCGGAGACTAGGAACACAATTACCCAAACAGGTAATTGTGTTCCTAGGGGACGTGTTCGACTTCACAGTCGGGCGCGTATTTCCGTCACCAGACAGAATTCAGAAGATTCAAGATATGATCGAGTCGATGCTGGAGAACAGGTGGGTTCCCGTAACCGTAGCAGAAACGTTGCTGGGACTGTTATAAGCAACAGAAAAAACGGTGCCCATGGGGCGCCTTCATTTCCGGGGCTACCAGCATGCAGTGCGAGCGGCACTCAAGAAGGGCCGCGACCCACGCAACAAGCTCAGACTCCCGCCACAGGCGAGAGAAGATCTCCGGTGGTGGGTGAATATAGTACATCTGACGCAAGGAACCCCATTTACCATACCGCAGCCACAATTCCAGTTACAAACCGACGCATCAAAGGTAGGCTGGGGCACACTTTCACGGCAGGTTGTTTCAGGGGCAGTGGCCGCAGCAACTGCGAAGCATGCACATCAATGTGTTAGAAATGCGCGCAGTAGGAGAAGCACTGAGGATCCTGGGGCGAGAACTTCAGGGCAAAGCTGTGCTGTGTCTGATAGACAATGCTACCACGGTAAGTTACATCAAAAAGCAAGGGGGCACAAGGTCGCCAACCCTGATGCAAGCAGCCAGAGAGGTGTGGGAGCTAGCAATCCGATACCAGGTAACACAGGTCTTTGGGCCCCCACAGGTGGACATGTTCGCAACGCGTCTCAACACGCAACTCGGGAGGTATGTTTCACCATGCCGAGACCCGGAAGCCACAACCAGCGATGCCCTGAGTTGCACGTGGCCGCAGGAGGTACTGTATGCGTTTCCCGCAACCACAATACTCGAAAGGGTAGCAGAGCGGTTAGGGAAGGAACAGAGATTTACGTTGTTACTAGTGGCACCGGCAAATCCGGCGTCACCCGTGTTCCCACTGCTACAACGGTGGGCGACCGAGGCGCCGAGGAGATTACCAATGCATGCGCGGGCACTAAGACAACCACATTGGCAACACTGGCACCCGCACCCACATACGGTGAATCTTCACCTGTGGTCCCTAAAGCGAACTGGCTAAAAAGACAGGGGTTTTCGGCACAGGCGGTTGCACGCATGCAAGAGGTGCACGCCAAATCCACCCGTTCGGTTTATGGGTCACAGTGGAAGGTATTCGAGAGGTGGTGTTTGATGAAATCTGCAGACCCAGTGGCAGCAACAGCGCCAATGATCGCCGATTTCCTCATATACCTCTTTGAGGGGAACAAGGTGACCACTAGAACAATAGAAGGTTACCGTGCAGCGCTGGGTTCAGTGCTGAAGAACGCAACAGGCTTTGACCCGGGCCAAGATGAGTTCCTGTCTAAACTAATAAGAAATTTTCGCTTGCAGAGACCACCCCCAGTCAAGCACATAGTGCAATGGGACCTAAAGGTAGTACTAGATTACTTTCAGGGCCCCACCTTCCGAGACGAACAGAACACGCCACTGCGGGAGCTTACATTCAAGGTAACTTTCCTTCTAGCATTGGCGTCAGGCAAGAGGAGAAGTGAGATACACGCACTAGACCAGCTGTATTTCATAGACGAGAACAACAGCAGGGTTGTACTGAAACCTCGAGCCGATTTCCTAGGCAAAACGCACATCGTGACTCACGGTAAGGGTACGTTTTCGGAAATCTCGCTACCTGTGCTACCCGGGGACGCACCGGAGGGAGAACCGAGGCGCACAGGAAAATTACTGTGCCCCGTGGACACACTACGTAAGTACACGGAGGCGTCAAAGGTAATACGCAGCCCAGAACAAAAAAGACTAATAATACCGTTTCTTCCTCATATTACTAGAGATATAGGGAAACCCACCATCTCCAACTACATCAAGAGGGCAGTAGTGGCGGCATATGACGCGGCATTGCAAAGCGAAGGGACACAAGAGGGGCCCAAGATGCACCCCCATGAAGTGCGACAGATTGCATGTTCACTGAAGGCGGTAACCGGCGCAACCATGGAAGACATATTGCGGGCAAATTGCTGGCGATCCCCTAACTCTTTTATTCGATTTTACTTGCAGGACTACACGCAGGATTCCGTGTCAAGGCTGTACCACATGCCATTCGTAGCAGCGGAGTCCATCATTAATAAGTAACACTGCGGGAAATATTAATGTTAGGCACTTATGTTGTAGGGCCAAAGGCAAGGGCTACAAAAGTCGCAACGGAGCAAAGGAGAAGGCCATGAAGGGGCGAGGGAAAGGGAGCAGCACGCAGACCCGCCCCAACGAGTGAAAAGCTCCCGCCCAAGCGAACTGGCTCGATAGGGCAGACTTTCGGACTGTTTAGCCTGTATATATGTTACTATAGTTAAGAGTGTTATGGGTGGGTAACGCAGGGAACAGCAGCGCGGACAGCGAGTTACTCATGTGCCCCCACGAGGTACAGCAGCGGGCATCTATGGATCTGCCGTGGGATGGGGGATGCCAGTGGGTCGCTCACCAGTACCGAGGAGCGTTCATATCATGAGTAACGCGACAGCATGGCGCGGGGAGATGGGGCCCAAGAAGGGCACACTTGGGAGCACACGAGTAACGCAGTGCGCCCACTGGACGCACATGTTGTAACATGACGCAAAAACAAGAAAATTTCGAGATTTTCGATTTCTGATGACATCTATGACAGTGTGGACTCAGTATTAGGTGCCTTGACGAGACACAGCCATTGATAGCATTTAGGCTGCATGCGACTGTTCAGAAAAAAAGGGGGAGGGGGACAAGTTTCACCGTAGGTGCGCAGACGCACACCGATAGCAAGAGAACACTGACAGAAATAAAACAAGGAACTGTTGATAGAAGTTTTATTTATTGTCATATTAATCGAAGGCATAGCGCCCGAAGGGCGTGGTACCCAAGAAATGCCATACCACTGGTTAAATCTATTTCAAAGCATCGGGTCGATCCAACAGCCGCTGCAAGGCATTTGTATGAACAAAATGCCCATTTTTATTCCCCATTTAAATGGGTTTTTGTTTTGTACAAATGTTGTAGCTGTTTAGTTGGATCGGACCGATGCTTACAACAACCAGTCCCACCTCCTCCCACCATTTCTGGGGCCCCACTTTTCGGGGCGCCGGATGAAAAGTGAATATCGGATTCCAGTACGGGTAAACATGGGGTTACCCATGAAGTACTTGGAGCTAACTATAAAAGTTTTGTACTCCAGTGAAATTAATTTCAAATTTATTAGAAATTGCATTTCAACTGTGTTACGGGCAAAGAAAAGATAGGATGATACTTTTCAAAGCATCGGTTCGATCCAACTAAACAGCTACAACATTTGTACAAAACAAAAACCCATTTTAATGGGGAATAAAAATGGGCAATGTGATGATGTGTGCACACAACAACATAACAGGTTAAAGCAAGGTCAGCGATGAACTGTCCCCAGTCTCAACCCCCGCCCCCCCCCCCCCCCCAAGACTGGTCATGTCCCGCAAGTTAAACCAACCAGAAATATTCAAAAATTAGACATCTTTGAAGTGCATATTCAGAAAATTCGTGTTCTATAACACTGTACAAGGGCGTTATTGTTTTAATATACAAATAAATAGCCAGATATTTATTTAGCAGCTGTATGTCTTTAAATTAAACCTCTTTGACCTAAAGACAACACTTTTTACTGAAGCCAATCAAGGATAGATCCTTGCAATGTGAAACGTTATTAAGTACCAAAATACCTTTGCCGAAGGTGATCATGCGGTTATAATATTTACGTTATATTTTCTGCTTCAAAGAAACCAACTATTTATGATGTTCGCAATTTAAAACACAGTGACGTATTATTTTTTCAGTATGAAGTAGAGCGAAATGAAATTGTTGTCTATCAGTTACAAACCCAATATCCCTCTATTACACTTTGCTTGAACACGAATACACGATATCGATTTTCAAAAAAAAATTAACACATTGCAGTCTGACCACTTTCCTAAATGGCACAATGGTCATCTGATATTGAGCCTTTACGGTCCAAGTGAACGCCAAATAAATAAACGCTAAAATCCCAAGGCGTAGAGAAAATGATTCTATGGTTGACTGAATGTAGACTTAATGCCGCTTTTATATAATAATTTACGTGTCATTGTGTTTTTAAATTGCGTTAGTACAGATTGACAGTGCAAATGATCAGTATAACGATAGCTAGCCATTTTCCATAACAGTTTTAATATTTAAAAGACGCATAGCTTTTACTCTGATATGCATCACTTTTAACTTAGTAAGCAAATTATATTTTTGGTGTACTCTCAAATTAAAGACACCTGCAGCCCATATAAAATGAAAAGCAAAAAATGGTACACTAAAGCTCTTGTCTCAGTACACGCCACAGTCATGAAATTTAGATACTTATACATACCATTGTTAAAAATGAGTACTTCTATGCTGAGCGTTAAAAATGAGATGGAAAGATAATTTTTAATCTTAAAAATTGCAAAATAGTTCTCCCATAAAAAGAGGCTGTCTAGTTCGGCATAATCTATTATTAGAAAAACTGATCAAGCCGGGGACAACATCTTCCATTTTCGAATTCAGTCTGATTGGAGGTTGAGCTGATAAGGATGAGAAAAAATATCTATTCATGTCATGTCTTTTATACGGGTATAGATTTTGCCAAATTTTGGATGGTTGTGTTTTTTTCTTTTTACTGTTTTTACATATTTTTTAATATGTGTGTCATTCAACAACACTTATGTAGTATTTCTTTCTTTGTTATTATTGTGTGCATTTTATTTGGTTTGCGTTATACGCCAGTGTATGTGTTATTCGTCAACGGAAGTTTGTCATCAATACAATGTTATTCATTGATGTATTTCGGTTTTTATCCAATAAAACGGATTTTTGTTTGTGCAAATGTTGTAGCTGTTTAGTTGGATCGAAATAGCAAAGCTCGGCCAGTAGCCCGCAATCCAAACGGCAGAAAATCTAGTTTGGTTGCTGTCGCAGTGACGCTCAAAATGCAATTAATAGTAAACTTCACTGTTCTAAGTAATACGGAATGTGAATGCGAGAAGTGGCTAGCGATCGAGTCTAATCCACGGTGCGTAATCCGTGAGGCGCCCGCGACCTTTGCAACAACTCGCGGTTTTCTCCTTAGACCAGAAATAGTGTGAACGCCTCTGCAACAGCAGCACAGTCTTGGGCGTGTCATTCAGAGCCGGCCCGAGCTCCCCGCACAGTACTAAAATCTGAATGAACGGCACAACGTCTTCGGTTTGTGTGAAATGCTAGAAGGCGAATGGATGCCACTGCATAAACAACAAGACTTTCCGATCAGCGATTATCGCACCGATCAAAGTCCTTTGCGCTAGCACCGTTGGATCGATCGGACCTCTTATCAGCTACGAATCGTTGGTGTTGATTTGAAACTTTCTCTTAACTTCTTTCCCCGTGATCCTCAAGACAATCTTTGGGGGAATGAACGTGTTATCACAACCGTCTGTTGTGCTAATAATAAGAAATAATAATAAGAAGAAACTACACCAGAATCGTGTTCATGTGAATCATGTGAATCAACCCCCGGAAACACAAGCCTTTTGTTCTCGCACATAACTTGGACACATGAGTTGTGTCGACAAAAGACGACTATTTATGAAGTCATTAAATAATGTATATTATCTATATTTGATTTATCATGCCCTGATATTTATTGAAACAAAATCGCATGTGACAACGTAACATTGGATAATATTTATACCAGTGATTGTATTATTATTATTATTATTATTATTATTATTATTATTATTATTATTATTATTATATTTTTTGAGCTTTTTTAATCATGACATTTGACTCATTTGGTTATCATATTGATCTATAGATCATATTAATCAAGAAATCATGACATCCTGGGTTCAAAATCATCCTGGGGAGATAAATATGGGTTTGGTGTGTGCTACTTCGTTTAAAAATGGTTGTAAAATTTAAAAAAAATAGACAACTGAAAAATGGCAACTGAAAATAATGGCAACAAAAAAATCGCGAAGCAAGAAAGAGAAAAAAGGTAAATTATTTTAAATTTTATTCTTGTCCCAAAATGAAGCCTATATAGAAGATAAAAAGTTGTCCATATGGGTTAAATGGCATGCATAGCTTCAAAGAAACTATGTTCCGTAACTACTCAGGATTAAAGAAATCACCACTCATTTCATAAATACGACACAGTGCCAACGGAAAAGAAGCCTTTAGACCAAGAGCTTTAATCCAGAGACGGGATTATCGTCACATAGGGGCCTCAGTGACACCAAGTGGCACTGAGGTCCTTTGGCGGCACTGAAGACCCTGGTGTCACTGAGGCCCCCAAATAAAATATATGTTATTTTGTTAGAATATGCATGTTGCAGCCCCTTATCCCCACAGCACTCCTGCCCTCTCCATCCCACCCCTTCTGACCCCCCCCCCCCCAAAAAAAAAACGAAAAAAATATTAATATATAGCTGAATGTAAATATTTGGTTGCTTCATGTGAAACTGAATATTTTACCCAGCACAATGCTTAATTTTAAATATATTAAAATCGTTCTGTCCCAGACACCAACATCCGCATGCACACACAATGAAGAACAACGGTATGATTATAAAAGCGATTATTGGTCTCTCTGTTTGATCAAGTGAAAGACTTTCCCATGTGCAAGGAAATGTTGCTGGCAAGATTAACCATGTTTTCCTATTCAAATCTTGCTTCAGAGCAGAGCAATATTTTTAAGTTGGGAGGTTTTGGGGTGGGGGGGGGATGGGGCGGTGAGGATGGGGGTTCAGAGCAGAGCAATATTTTTAAGTTGAGAGGTTTAGAGGAGGGGCGGGTGGTGAGGGGGCAAATGACGATAAAACTGGGGCTTCATGGAAAACTAAGAGGAGTGAAGTTGCATGTCTAAAAATACAAGTGGCGTCACTGAAGCCATCCTAGGGGCACTGAGGACCCGCTGGTGTCACTGAGGCCCCTAACTTGCTTGATATTCAAAAATTAAACGGATATTACCTGAATATGAAGTTTGATTGGAATTCTGTAGCGGAGCTGTTCCTGGGAGATGGGAGACATGAGGCATTGTTTGTCCCAATAACATTTTGTAGTCATGCCCATTCACTTCATTGTGAATGGTATGGGGGAGGGCATGTCTGCCATCTCCCTCAGGAACAACTCTGCTACATCCTGCATCTGTATCAAATGTAAAGACTGGGTTCTGTGTGCTGTCAGTAATGCTAATGCTAAAGTAACACTAATTTCAAAGATAACATTTTTAGAGTTAACTGATGTGAAGGATGAATTTCTTCCAGTTTTTTAAGAACTGGTACAGTATTCAAAATGTGAGTGAATATAGGCAAAGTTGGCCTTGCATTAAAGACCTCTTTCAAGAATCTTTTCACTATCATGTGCTCTCTTGCTGGGAGACATTCGATAAGTAAAACAGAACTGGCAGCACTCCTAGCCAGTATTCATACCACTATTACCTAAACCTGACGAATAAAGTTCAAGTAAAAATTCCAAAAATATGTCTACATACGTCTAAAAAGGATCTTCTCCCTTCATTTGACAAAAAGCTTTCCATTAGGGTAGGTAAGTTCAATATTGCTTTCTTGTTCCTTTTCGCCACGAGTTGCAAATAATGTCCTTGACCTCTTTTGATAACCCATATCTTGTCCCGATGCTTGAATACAACAGATCAGAAGCCCCAGCCTCAACTGCTCTCCTTGTTGAACTGTGCTGGATAGAAGGTGTCTGCCTGGTGGAACAAACAAGGGTGTGTCAATAGACATCTCTAAGAGTTTCGCATACCAAAAAGTGGTTGGCCAATATGGAACGACTATAACAATCTTAGAGCTTTCTTCTTCAACTTTTTTCAACACCTTCCGTACCAATCCAAAAGAAGGGAAGGCATAACCCTAAGTCATTCCAATTAAAGGAGAAGGCATCACACAAGGTCGCTTTTTGGGTCCGGTAACCAAGATGCAAACTTTCAGACTTATTGTTATTTCTGGAAGCAAACAAGTCAAAATCAAGCCATCTTTAATGTTCCCTCACTTTTGAAACCATAAAGTTATTTAGGGCTCATTCTATGTTGACCGTTAATGATCTACTTAAAGCATCAGCTTGAGTATTCAACTTTCCCGGAATGTGAGTGGCTAGCCAGTTGTTTCTGTTTATGGCCCATTTCCATATAAGCTTTGCTATATCAAAACAGTTCTGTATTTTCCCTCCCATATTATTGATTTAGGAAACCGTGACCACATTGTCTGACTGGATTTCAATGACCTCGTTTTGGAAATTTTTGCACAGGCTTTCCAGCGTAAACAGAACTGTATAAAGTTCTTTTGCATTTATTTGCATATCTTTTTCCTCAACCGACCAGCCACCTTGTGTATAACGATTTTCCGTCCAGCCCCCCAACCAGAGTTGGAAGCATCACAAGTTACAGTTTTAGTTGGGCTTTTCTCTACAACTATTCTGAATCCAAATTATGTAACCACCAATTTAAATCCTGCTTCGCTTTTGTTGACAGTTTAACTTGTTTCAAATAATCGCCTCTGTGAATTTTCAGACCAATGTTCTTCTCAATATCCAGTTGTCTGTAAAATAACTGACCATATTCCAGGAAATATAAACACCAGCTTACCTACAAGTTAAGTTAAATTTCAAGATTAACCTGTTCTTTTTGCAAACCTTCATTTACGAGTTTCTTTATTTTGAGAATTTTCTCTGGTGCCATTCTTACGGTCATTTCCATAGTGTTCAAAATGAAACATAAGTTTACTAAAGTTCGTGTTGCAACCGGTATCGATTTTTTCCAGTTTATGACAAAGCCTGCATTCAAACTGACCATAGCCGTAAACATGACATCAGAGAAGCACTTCCAAAAGTTTTGATTTGTAATAAAATTGTCGTCAATGAAGTAGTTATATTTATACCACTTTACCTGACGTACCTGAACAAAACTTTTGTAATTAGAGTTGACCATTCTCTTTGACCATTTGACAGACCGTTCGGGAGACAGACATATTGTAATTTTTGGCTTTTCTATAAGAATCGTAAAAATTTTTGGTGGGAATCTTTGATAGAAATTGAATAATACGCATCCTTGAAATCGATGCTTGCCATGAAAGCATTCTGTGTCATTAACTGGATTGCAGCATTCAAAGTCTGCATTTTGAAATGAGTTTTCTCTCCATTTTATTGAATTCCTTCAAATTTAAAATGATCCGCAGCCCCCTGAGCTTTTGGGCCTTGAAAAAGATAGAGAGATATGTTCCCCTCTTCGTCATCTTAATCACAATTCCTCTTTTTTCAACATTGTATCGATTTCAACCCAAATTGTTTCTTTTCCTTCCAAGGGAATAGACAATCCTACAACGCTCTGTATTTTCCATTTATCATACGTGATAATTTTCCAAAACTTTTGAAAATATTTTAATCTTTTACCAACAAACCCTGATAAAGCTTGGTCGTTTTTTTTTTTTTAAGATGACCTAACTCAAAAGTTATATTATCGGTGACTAACCTTTCAAGTGCTGGTGTTAACCTGGTGTCTAGTTCTTGGTCACTGTGTGTGTTGCTGATGCATCCAGCGATTTTGATGTTGATACTGATTTGGAAGATGATACTGTGCTTTGTTTTTTTTGTGAAAAAAACGCTGCTTATTCTGCTGCATTCCATAATATCCCGAGTTATTTCTTCCAGTATTTCTCGGAATTTGTCTATTCATATTTTGGATGCATATGTGGTTTTATCAATTGCTTTCATGCGGTGGATAAATCCTGCGATGCTTTGGCTATTAATTTTATGGCAGCCGAAGTGTTTCTAGCAATTTTTTTTGCCAAAGTCATCGGGCAACTTGTCTTTGTTTTCAACAATAGAGTCAATAACTCTAAACACAGCTGTAGAAGCTCTCATAACATTTTTCTGAATATCTTTAAACATGAGATCTCGCCTTTTTACATTGTCGCTCAAATTCCGAAAAATCTCAAAACTCTCTTTGTCGATGAAAGTATATAGGTATTTTCGGGTTTGTTTATGTTGGAGAGATTTTATAAATTCCGAATCATTCTTTTTTTTCGAAAACCATTCGTCAATCAATCTTGTAGCCGGTTTTCAAACCGGCAGAGCCTTTGGGTCCGCAGCCATCCCTTCAAAAATGACATACTCCATGTCTTCTCAGTTTGATCCTTAATTTCGCCATCTATGACATCTATGAGATCTATGAGATCTCATATGCGATTTATGTGTTTTGTGTGATTTGTGGGACTGTTTTGATCTGTGCGATTCTTTATAATGCGAAAGCTTATCATCAGCTTGTGCTGATCTCTTAGGCGACCTCTCATGAGACCGCCTGGATGACCGATCTGGCGAACTCGATCTCCTTGATAGCTTAGTACACATGGATCTCTCAGGAGATCTCAATTTTCATTTGTTCTTTTCATTTTCCATAGCCAAAAACGTTGGAAATCGCACAAAGTTACAATATGCAACAAGTCTAATTTAAATCCTTGAAGCTACTTAAACTTCAAGGATAGATCACTTAGATAATCTAAGATAATAAACATTTTGATATCCCCTTGTTTGAAACCCGAAGTTAGCTTACCGTAATGCCGGATTTAGTGCGCCGTTCTCTCATGGCTTCCAGTGTCCCGAAATTGAAGAGCTCTGCAAACGGAATTGCATTTTAAACGTTAGATGACGTCATTTACAATGAGAATAAACCATCAGAACACTGCAGGCATTCATATTTTCCGAAAAAATACAAGTGATGTCACTGAAGCCCCCCCCCCCCCCTGGTGGCATTGAGAATATGCGTGTGAGAATGGCTTACTGAATTTCAATCAATAACTTCTGTTGCCGCCCACTCCGGTTGTGGTTTTTATGCTTTAATATAAGGGACAGGAACTATGTTAAACAACATTGAACATAGCATTCTCTTTTTTTTTGGGGGGGGGGGGGGGTAAAAACAGGAACAGTGAAATTCGCGTTCTTCACTTTTAATGCAATTCCTGTCTGGTTAGATTACCACGCAACAATAGAAAAAGAACTTTTTGTGCTGCAGTTCGAAAGCACCCTATCCCGCCTTCCATCCATCGACCAATCAGAATAACTGAGACATCGCCTGCTAGTCTTTGTTGAAGTAGGCCATTCCCTTTTAGACCTCAAAGGCGATTACAAACTTGCCAAGACTAGTTGGGATGGATGGGATGGGAGAATAGGATAAAAGTGGAGACCGCGAATTACGCTTTTACTCGTAAAAGCTCGTTTTACGAAATAATGGGACTTGAGTCCGGAGCAGGGCAGCTTGTCAATCTAGGACCGCCCAAAAAGGTCGCGAATTACACAAGGGCTCCAAAAACTCGTTATTTTTGGTTGTGAGGAAGTAATAGGAACTCAATGTACAAGATGAAATAAAACTTGATAGCTCAGTTCCAACTCTTTAAATGACTTCCCCTGATAGTCCGGAAGGATGCTATCCCGGACCTGAAGCATAAAATAAAACCAAAAACAAGTGTAGAAATTATCACATTAACCGTAAGTAATGGTGAATCAGGCTTACAACCATTCGACTGAGAACTCGTACCACCCCCTCCAACCGCACACTGGATGGATTCCTGCCTCTGGTTCACATTATCAACTTGCTATGTATTTCCTGTACAATTATTCTTTTATGAATAAAAGACAACTGGATCGTAAATCCATAGGATTTACGCAAACTAAAAGTCTGGCACTTCCAGCATTAGAGCTGGAGTTTCTTACAAAAACATGTTGATTAGACTTTGATAAAGTGACTCCGTCGTCTAAGTTTTTCCCATTAACCAAGCATTTTCTGTTTATATGCATAGGTTTATTGCTCATGCTTACACCTTGACACTACTACTTTATCACGTGATCAGATTTGAATGATTCAAGGGGGTTCTGAATAAAGTTACCAAAGGAGTAAGACGTCTCTCTCTATCTGTTTTTACGAAGACATAACATGGTGTCAGATGTGGTTTAATAATGGCAAAGTTTCAACCACCGACAGCCTTCGACTTCAGTAAGCCACAGCACTGGCCAGAGTGGAGAAGCCGTTGGCAGAGATTCCGTATTGCCTCTAAGCTGAGAGAAGAAGAGGGAGAAATTCAAGTGTCCAGTCTTATATACTCCATGGGAATGCAGGCTGAGACGATTTACAGTTCATTTGCCTTTGCAAATGACCGCGGGCGAAACAATCACGATGCTGTAATTGCAAGGTTTGACGCTCATTTTGTGCCGTCAGTGAATAAAATCCACGAACGCGCCAAGTTCCATGCACGTAAACAACAGCCGGGAGAAAACGTTGAGGCTTACATCCGTGCGCTGTATGAACTGTCTGAAACGTGTGGATATGAGGCGAGAGCAAAAGAAGAGCAGATCCGTGATCTTCTGGTCGTGGGTATTTCAGACAAGGAATGCTCAGAACGACTACAGCTGAAGGATGATCTCAGCCTTGCCGATGCCATTGAGATATGCAGGACGTCTGAAATGGTAAAGTCTCAAATGGCAAGTCAACAAGCTGCGTCTAACCTCGATGCGGTGCGACGGAAGGGATTCCAAGATCCCAGACCGAAACAGTTTTCGGGGCGAGGTAGTAAACAATACCCCCGAAATATGCAACAACCACAAACAGGATCGCAATGTGGGAATTGTCGATATTTCCATGCAGGCAAGCCGTGCCCTGCAAAAGGTAAAAAGTGCCGATTCTGTGGTAAATTCAATCCTTTTGAAAGAGCCTGCCGAGCCAAGAAAAGGAATCTACATGAAGTAACTGAAGATAATGGTGACTTTGCGAATGATGTTCAAACCCCAGCATTTTTTCTGGGAGCTGTTGATTGCCCTGATGTTCGACCGTGGGAGGTATTGTTGAATTTGAACAACTTACCTGTTAAATTCAAGCTGGACACTCGCGCAGATGTCACGTGCATTCCAGAAGCAGTATTTAACAAGATCAAACCAAGGCCTGAACTTCAGCCAAGTTTTGCACTGTTGTCAGGTCCATCGGGCCCAGTGAATGCTATGGGACAATTTAATACGACGGTACTACACAAGGGGAAGCAATAAAAATTTCCTGTGTATGTTATTTCATCAAACCTTCAAGCGAGTCTTCTTAGCAGAGGTGTTGCAGCAGCCATGGGACTTGTTCAGTTCGTTGAACATATCAGTGGCGATATATTTGGAGAGTTTGGTCTGATGAAGAGCTGTGAACCGGTGAGGATCAGACTAAAAGATCAGACTAAAATTGACCAGTAGAATCCCTACAGAGTTGTCCTCATGTTCATCGTAAAAATTAGAATTGTTCCTGTAAATAGCTTTGTTTAAAGTAACTAGTAGGTATTTATATAAATATTAAAATATAAAGATTTGTATTTTGTTCTCCAAAGTGAATATAAATAGCATTTGCTGTTACGAAAATAAATCACTAACTCTGCTTTTGTGGGGTATTTATATATCAGTCTGAAATAGTTCCCATTTAGTTATGCGGTGCATGTGCTTGGGATAATGTTAAACATAAGGGTTCGACTTTCAAGTAAGTTATTGGTTTAAAATTTCTCGTTCCATTATTTTTGACCAATAGGAAGATTCCAGCTCAGCTCTCTACAATATGATTAAATAGTTCTATAAACTTTGTCAGAATGGTTGACACTGGCGCATTGTAAATGTATAAATTTCTAAGTAAAAAACAATCAGATAATGAAATTTGTTAACGTAATGTTTAAAAGCTTATTTACATGTAATACTAAATTATCAATATGAAGTTTAATATTGGAAGTGCGTATGAATACAGCCAGGATGTTAGTGCCGCCATGACATACACGAGGGAAGCAACAAAAGTTGATAGTGAATTGCTGAATATCTTGTGCATAAGTAAAACTTTTGTATAGTTAAATATGTAAAGTTCGATTAAAATAATGATATTTTGGGACATATATTGATAAAACATGAATGGATATTGATAAATGTAACTTTCGAATAGGATATCATATTTTCGCTCACATGTGTGAAGGTGAGATATGGATTTTTTTTCTTAAAAGGGGTAGATGTTTATATGCATAGGTTTATTGTTCATGCTTACACCTTGGCACTACTACTTTATCACGTGATCAGATTTGAATGATTCAAGGGGGTTCTGAATAAAGTTACCAAAGGAGTAAGACGTCTCTCTCTATCTGTTTTTACGAAGACATAACATTTTCTCTGAATTTCCGAGCGTATGCCCGAAATTAACACCTGTAAGGCTGAATAGATTATTTAGAATCATTTGCAAATTGAACGAAATGCAATATTGACAAATTTCTGTAAATTTGTGACGAGTTTCTAGCACGGGGCCGCCATGGTCCTATGGGCCCATTATGCCACCATGGAGCTTAGTACCATGAACAAGGATCCGGTCTTTCGGTCTCCAGAAGACGCGGGTATGTGGTCACCGCGGTACGCTTGGAACCGTAATGGTCTACCCTTTTTTCTCTAAAAGTGTTCAGAAAGGAGGCAAAAGCTTGAATATCCGTGTGGCCGTAAGGCCGAAGACTGAGCCGTAGCAGTCACTTTCTCAAAACAATTCTGGATATGACGTTTGCTTATACACTTGTTTTCCTGATACTTAATATAAGTACACAAAAAACGCGGTCCAACAGGACTTAAATGGAAAAACGAAATGTCCGTGGCAAGAAGGGTGCGTATTCCCTTCTGCGGGCTGTCACTTCCGTGATTTGGAGTTAGTGTTGTTTCCGTTGCGGCCCTTGGAGAAGTTGCCCTTCTGCTTGCCTTTGTTTTCGAACTTGGGGGAAACAGATCCGCAACAGAAACAACAAGTCGTTTCCGAGGCTACGAACGGCCCTAACGAATAGAGACCGGATAGCTCATCTTATGAGAAATCTTTCAGATAATATTTAACGCAAGAGTTGGGGTAGGACCAACAGCCCGTTCTGAAAGAGACACATTGCGTAGCGCCTTCAGGGAATATGCGACTTTTATGTAATTTGAAATGTGTAATTTGAAACTTTTTGAAAGACCTTTGTTAAATTTTGGCATGAAGGAAATGATTAGGGTTTTCTGGTGTAACTTCAGCAGGTGGAGGAGGGGTGGAAGTGTTGCCAGTGGGGTTGAGATAGCAGTTCCCCGTGGCACAAGATCGGGACTGACTTTATTACTTTGCAGTGAAGTAGAAGGGTGAACCATGGGGCTTCTGGGGTCCACGGGGCAATAAGTAGCAGGAACGATGGTCTCAGGTCGATTATCCTTTGCAGAACTTGATCTAGGATGGCTTGGGGAGGCAAGGCGTACAATATCTCGTCCCGTGGCCACTGACAATCGAGGGCATCCACAGCTTCTTGATCTGGGCAGGGGGATACGAACCATGGCAGCTGGGCCGTCATTGCAAGTCCAGCGCGGGGGACCCCAAGGTGACTAGTGTATTATTAACTGAAATAATTGCGGGGCCTGGCACCATTTGGTGTTGATCACTTGTCCTTGTCTGGACGCTAAGTCCGCCAGCACGTTCAGTTTTCCCGCTAGATGGCGAGCCGAAATTGTTATGTGCTCTTCTCGGGCCCTGGTGAGAATTTGGAAAGCCAATTTGGACAGAGGCCGTGATTTCGTACTTCCCTGTTTATTTAGATAAGCTATTGCTGTGGAGTTGTCTAACCAAACAAATACTGATTTGTTTCTGAGGTGCCTGGTCAATTTGTTTAGGGCAATCCAGACAACTCGGAGCTCCAGTCAATTTATGTGGTAAGTTTGTAGGGAGTGAGGCCACCTGCCTTTCCACACCTGATCCTGCACGTAACTTGCACATCCGGCTTGGGATGAGTCAGTTTGGATTTCCAAGTCTGATGTAGGGGACTGGAATGGTACTCCATCGAACATTACCCGGTGATCACACCACCATTAAAGGACTTGTAGGGCTGTGTGTGATACTTGCATTCTGGGCAAGGAGGAACGTCCCTGACGCAATGCCCACCTTACCTGGCTCTGAAAGGGCCTGTAGTGGACACAACCCTTCTCTGTTGCTACTAGGAGCCCCAACACGGACTCCATGGACTGCAATCTTACCTTTTTGTTTACAGGGGTATTCTTTATTGTCTCTGCGATCTTTTGACAGCGCTCTGATGTGAGAAATGCTCTTGCTTTTGCTAGATCCCATGACTCCCAGAGAAAAGTAATTCTCTGTTTGGGTATGAGTTCGGATTTGACCAGGTTTACTACTAACCCTACCTGTAACGCCTTGCGAACTAGAGCCATCGTCTGGTTTTTGGTTACCTCTCTGTCTTGGTTTGCCAGGAACCAGTTCTCTAGATACTGGAAGATTAACATTCCCTCTAGATGAGGGCATGTCTTTAGTACCTTCATGACCTTGGAAAAAACATATGGGACCGTCGCCAGACCGAAGGGAAGTGCCAGAAACCAGAAACGTCTTTGTTCTATTTGGAATGCTAGAAATTTCTTGGTTGAGTATTGTATGGGATATGGAGGTACGCGTCGGAGAGGTCTATTGTGGTACCCCACATTCCATCACACAATGACCCATTTATTACCTGGGCCGTGTTTATTTGAAAGGAGGTCACAGGGAGAAAACCGTTTATGGGTGAAAGGTCGATTACTAACCTCCACCCTCTCGACTTCTTTGAGACCAGAAAAACTCCATGAAAAAAAAAACATCTGAGTCTCTGGATCGTTAGGGGTATGGAGCACTTGTGCCCATGTCAGTCTCGGTTGAAAGTGAGGGAGTAACCCCTCTTTAGCCAACGTACTACCTTGCGAGAAGCCCAATCTGTTCCCAATGACGCCAAAACTTTCATAGTCTTCCTTCAACGGACAAGGAGGCGTTTGAGGACAGTCACCTTTCCAGATCTTCTAAGTTTATTAAAATATCGCCAGGAAACGAGGGAGTCTCGAGGCGGTACTTTGAATGGCTGCTACCTGAACAACTGTGGAGACAGGCCCTCTGTTTTACTGCCGGTGCTGGGATTCGACTTCATGACCGGGGACTGTTGTAACTGTGGCTGGTTTGTCCTGTGTTGGCGAGGGTTGCTGCGATCTTTTCCTCTTTAGCGTTCTCTTGAATGAGGATCGGGACATCATGGACATAAAAAAGCGTAATCCTACAACAGCGACAGACTTTCTTGGTTTACTCTCTCCACCTCCGTTGGGGGAAACAGTTCTCTTTCCCCCAAAATGGGGGCATGGCTCAGATCCCGCGAACCCTTGACACTGGTCCAGCAATGCTGGAGGAAGGCGTCTCGACGGAGGTAGACCATTGACGTCATCAGAAAGGTTACAAGTTTGACCACATCCCGGGTCGCTAAGGCTAGGCATTCCAAAAGTTTAGCAGACACTGGATCACTGAGGCGTTAGTCTTCCCACCTAGTTTTCAATGCTTTCAACGGTATGATCTTTCAACGGAAAGACATTATATTCAAAATGTGCTGGGAAGACGCCTCAGCTTCACGCGCTGTTCCAAAGCTTCTAGAGGGATCAATTCATCCGATGACCAGTACGGACCCGCTCGTACCAGGCAGTGTTTAGACAAGTGGAAACGCGACAGTGAGCGACCCTTACCGGCGTTCATCCTCTTGAATTCTTTCGTGCGGACCGTAACGGCATCGGCTATGCCCTCGCTGGTGGCCAGTACTATGAAAGAATCCTGTTGTGGTGGAGCAGTCTGAGATGCCATACGAATGGTCAGGTCCTCTTTATCTAAACGTGGGGTACCACAGGAGACTTCTTCTAAGCGAGCTTTTTCTTGAATGGCGTCTGTGAACCGAACGTCCTTCGGTGCGATCGTGGAAGAGGCACACGAGGAGGTATCGTCCTCGACCAGGGTGAGAGGTCTTGGGTACGGAGTTGGAATAGGCCGTCTACCCCCTGATGCTGGGTCTCTGCAAAGTCTCTGACCTCGACCTGGGGATCGTACCTGGCCCATTGCCCGTAGTGGAAGGTGGAAACGGGATTGGAGTCAGTGCCCTTGAATTCTTCCTCCGAGTCCTCCTCTTCCTCATCGGCTCAGTTTCATTCTCCTGTAGCAAAGTAGAGACTTGGCCCGAAGGGGCACGCCCACAGATTCCTCCTCACGGATGGTGACTGTTTCTGGAATATCCACACTCGGTTCAACGTTGAGGTGCGGTGGAGACGAGCCCGCTGCCACTGACTGACTCTCCGGAGGAGGGAAGGAAATCGTAGTTGATGATCTGGGCTTTTGTTTTGAGTGATTAAAGTCTCTTGTTTCTGTACTTTCTGTTGTAAGTCTAAAAGCTGCTTTTGAAGCTGAGATTGGAGAGACAGAAAAGCCGAAAAGTCACTGGGGAGACGCTGTAGCTGCGGGGCCGAGGTTCTAGAGAGGGGATGCCTAGCTGGCCTGCAGCTGCTGGAAACAGTCCCCGTATCCTTGTGCGTGATTGCCCGATTAGGGGGTTTTGAAAGCACTCTCCGGACTGCCAGTGGGTTTCACCCTGGGTGAAGAGGCCAATGCCTCTCGAAGAAGGTCGCGTTCTTTCCCCTCGGGGATATCTAGCTCTGCTACAGTCTCTGAGAAAGCCCGTCCCCTGATCTTGGGCTTTTTATGTTTTTGGACGATGATGTCGAGTCCGACTCTGACCCAGCCTGTATGTGTACCGGCGTGGAGACCTGGCCAAGAATAACGGAGCTCGTCTGGGGTGAGGTGCTGACACTCTAAGCACAGGCTGTCTTGCTCACACAGAGGAATCCGTTATTTCCGTCTGCAGCGGTCGTAGATGGAATGAGGAATGAGGTAGGGGGATCAATACACTGAGGCAGCTGAGGTGGAGAGAGCAGATTGGCCTCTGTCATATCTGAAAAGCAAGCAGAGAAAAAGAGCATAGATCATGTATGGTTATGCCAACAAAATACTACATTTTCTTCGCGCTCTGCCCGCTACTGCACGTTTTACCCCGCTATGTTGTGCATTCAATGGCTCAAATTGCCACAGCGGGCTAATTGGGTGATTTGTGACGAAAACGGAGGTTTCCTGGAACGGATTTTCGCACCAGGACCATTTCGGGACAGACCGCAATGGGCCTGTTCCCAGTCCTGACATGAGTCTGTACTGCCTCGGGTGGTACTCGTGGACCATCGGACCATAACGGGACCGTAACATGTCACCGTGCCGTGCAAACTCAACTTTACTCGATCGAAGAACATAATGCCGAAATGAACTTCAACTCCATTAATTTTATCGCAAATCACAGTAACAGATAACATAATCCATTAAGCAGTGAATGCAAGGAGATAAGAAGCAATTCGCACCTTAAACCAGTTCCTTTGTTGCAAAAAATCCGGCAGCACACAAAAGGGGCTGTCGTTTGTAACGCCACGCAAAACGGAATGGCCTACTTAAACAAAGACTAGCAGACGATGTCTCAGTCATTCTGATTGGTCGATGGATGGAAGGCGGGATGTGGTGCTTTTGAACTGCAGCACAAAAAGTTCTTTTTTTATTGTTGTGTGGTGATCTAACCAGATGGGAAACCCATTAAAAGTGGGGATAAGCGAATTTCAAAGCTTTTGTGAAGTAAAAATAGAGCTGTACAATATCAATGTTTTTTTATTTGGGGGCCTCAGTGACACCAGGGGCCTCAGTGACACCAAAAGACCTCAGTGCCACTTGGTGTCACTGATGTTCCCCGCTAACGACAGTCTTACCTTTTAATCCCTGTTCTCCAATGACCCAAACGAGAATTGCTAACTGCCCCCAAGTGAAGCAGTAAGCAAAGCAGAGCTTCGCCAAACCGACCCAGATATGGACCCAGGCCATGGTTGAAATTGACGTCAACACCACGGTTGAACCTGGCAAAGACCCACCGAAATCGACGATTAATTCGTGTGCCAGCTGTGCCGGGCATAACATCCGTTGGAAACCCCATATTTTGGACGTTGCCATTTTTTTTTCGTTTTTTTTCACTTCGCAATTTTTTTCCGTTGCCATTTTGCTGTTGCCATGTTGTTCATTGCCATTTTTTTCCTACAAATGTCTTGAACTCATATGCTACATTTTAGATAAATTTCCTTTTTTAACACTCGTGAACATCTCAGTGCGACACAGTGTAATCGGATTTTTATGCATGACATATGAACTCCATCGCGGCAAAAAATGTGAAATGTAAGCACAAAGCTGACATTTGAGGCAACAGTTTATACTATCAGCCAAAAATATAAATTTAAAACGCAAGAAAATACATACAGAAGCATTTTAATAACAAAAGCTATTTTCTGTTAGTAAATGAAAAACGGATAGGTTATGAAAAAACAACAGCAACTAGAATTGTTGGACAAAGCACCAAAAAATGAGGTAGGCGAATGCGATAATATTTCTGTCTCTCGCATTTCATTGAGATTAATTTTCATATGCCTGTCTCTTATGTACAGAAGCTGTGACTGGCCATATACATAGGCTGTTTGCGTGTGCGACAGAATTTTGTTTTTACATTTTATTCTCGTGCATCAAGTTTCGCTGATAGGCTATTCATGTCTCCGTTCATACATCCATTTTCAGGTCGTCCTGGCATATGATTTTATGCACATTTTTCAGCTTTGGGAAGTTTAGTAGGACCAGTCAGTTTAGCTGGTGGATAGCATTCGTCTATTTGAC
Source organism: Protula sp. h YS-2021 (assembly GCA_949752745.1). Taxonomy (NCBI): domain Eukaryota; kingdom Metazoa; phylum Annelida; class Polychaeta; order Sabellida; family Serpulidae; genus Protula; species Protula sp. h YS-2021. The sequence continues at coordinate 83,732,723 of OX457027.1, read as the reverse complement.
TTAGGCAGGCATCATCACGACTCGTGGGATCGCAGGATGTTGTATTTGTGCCCAATTTCATATGATAAAGCAGTAACAATTTGGTCCTCAAAGTGTTTCAATCTGCGAAATGGTTCTTTGTCATGCAAATGGCAGTTGAACAAATTGGTCGCTTTCTCTTATTATTTGAAGAAAGTGATTGATTTTCACCGAAATCGCCGAATTTTTGCGTTATTTTTAAAACATTTGCCCTTACCAGGAAAACTTAGGTTGGGACTGGCAACAACTTCGCAATCGCTCCGCTACAAGAACACGTGATATTTATTGTTTAACATGAAACCACCTTTGCGATTCGAAAATATTGTGTGCTTGTTTATGTGTATTTTTTGGTATCCAGACATCCATCTAGAGTGACGTCCTTGTGGTGTGTTATTCGTCTTCCAACCTTCAAGACAGAAAACTCGATACCCACCCCCCCCCCCCCCTTCCTCCTCGCCCGCCAATGAAAACTTTTGTCCAATTATCATAATGTTATCAACTTTTAACATTTTTGCGATAAGTGTTTTGTGATGCAGATAAGTGTTTTTATTTCGTATCTTGTCAAATTAATCATTTATAGTATTTTAGTTCAAAATCTGTCGTAAGACTAAATTTAGCAAAGCATGTCAAATATATATAAAAAAACGGTATCTATTTACAGTGGTCTAGTTTGAAAGCATTATGTCTTAAAATTATGGCATTCACATATTTAGTGTTTGCCTTTGAATATGTATGAGAACGTTATTAGCTTATTTTGAATAATCGTAACAATGAGCTCGTTGTTAATCAAGTTTCTGTTGTTCAGATTCATATAATTTTAAGGCACAATCAATTAAAATGATTTTGCTTCTTTGAAATTCTACAATAACCCAAAAAGTATGATTAATAACATAAGGCGGCTCAGATTCAAAAGGCATGAAATAAGGACACGCATAGGCTAACGAATACGAAACAAATGTTGATTATTCCGATTTAACTAGATGCAATTTTTATGTTTTATTATATATCCACTTTTTACACATAAATATTGAACACCAATTTTGTGTCATGCAGTGAGAATATGCCTTTTTCCGCAGGTGGGCATTCCCTGAATAGTTAAAAAAATCGCTCAAGCAAATAAATTGGGGCGTTCTCTAATAGACTACTGTGTCATTCCATATTTGAGATTAATTTACGTTAGACAGAGATCATCTAAATTGCTTACAATAAAAAACCTCGTAAAAATTTCTGTCGTTTAATCTTAAGTGACTGGGGCAATACACCGTCTTTATATGGATGGTTTTATTATTCTTTACAAACTTTTCTCAAATTTAAGTGAAGAAAAAGCTGTGAATTGTGCACCAGCTATTTCCCCCTCGTCCATTTACTTCGTGTGATGTTACATTCGGGTTTTATTTATCATAAACATTTTATAGAACAGAGAGAGAGGGAGATCTCTGGGGTTTGATCAATATATTAACATTATAAACGGTGGTTTAAATCTAAGGCACCCTTATCAACGCTATATATATATATATATATATATATATATATATATATATATATATATATATATATATATATATATATATATATATATATATATATATATATATATATATATATATATATATATATACACATATATATATATATATATATATATATATATATATATATATATATATATATATATATATATATATATATATATATATATATATATATATATATATATATATATACAGCTGTATTGCAGACATCTTAGAAATATCATGTCTTGTTCATAAACATAGCTTTGTGCTCCTCTATCGGTCGAAAACTCCGCAAACACGTTTTTCTGCAATCAGTACTGTACATTTTCGCTAAGATTTCGCAGCTTATCTAACACTCTCACATTTGGCCAATAAAAATTCTGATGTTTTTGTTCCTGTCTGAAAACGAAATCGTTTTTTTTTTTAATACGAGAAATCTGATCTTGTCATTGAAGTTTTTAAATTTCGTTACGAGCCATGACAACAAAATGTGTTATTACATATTCTCAGGCATACGAATGAACTAGTATTTTATAAAATGAATAAAATAAATAAAAAACGAGAACCAATTTCGCAAAATATTAACGAAATGAACACCTGGCAATTTGGCAAAAGATCAGGGGCGATTACCCCAAGAGGGGGGAGGGGTACTTCTCAACAGCCGGGTAAGCCCCCCACCCCCCCCCCCCCCCACCTCCTACACACACACATTTCATCCCATCATACAGCCTTTCTTTGAGTGAACAGAAAGAAGAAATACCCTGTCTTTGCGTATTGATTTAACCTTGAAAACAACCTTAATAATGAAAAAAAAAATATTGATAATTTTTAGCAATGCCCCAAAGCCTCCACGGTGTTTACAGTAAGAGGCCATCAGTCTTATGTAACTGCAACAGCGCACAGTAAGCTTTTGCTTTGTGCTGAGCATTCACTATGTAAACCGTTAAGGCAGCGAAAATACACTCTCTTTGCTAATTAACACTTGACAAGCCTTTGGCTTGCAAGAGATATGAATTTGTGCTAGCAAAATTCGTCCTTTTTTTTTTTCTTCTTGACACTTTTTCCAATTTTTTGTGTCTTCTTCTTCTCTGACACTATGGGCCCTACGACCATCAAACCTGGGACTTATGAAGAGCTTGATATGAACATGTGCATGTCACTTTTTATTTTCGTCTTTGATTTCGTTTTCTTTGTTAAAACGCCATGTGAAAAGAGTGTATTTTTTGCAAGTAAATGCGTAGCATTTAATGCACAGCCAGAACACAGTTGCTGAGCTTTGTGCGAGCTCGCACTTCGTAAATGGATAACACGACGTATGCCTGATCGGTCAATAAAACTTTAAGTCAACAACAACCAAACACTACTCGGCTTATAAGACGTATTCAAGCTGTGTTGTTTGCAATATATTATTCAAGAAATAACCCACTGAAGGAATTATTTTTGCGTTTTAATTTTTGTCAAGTGTTTAACATTTCGCTAGCGAAATGAGCCTCTAGTTTGGCCTTGAAAAACAAGCTTAATAATGAAAAAATATTAACAGAGCTTGTTTAGATCAAGTTCTTTATCATTCCAAAGTTTGGTGCCAATCAGGACCAGTAGTTAGTGACAAGTGTAATGACAAAATGACGGGCAAAATCATAGACTGCACACCCCCCGCCGCGCTCATCTACACTATATATATTTTCTTCCCAATAACGTGTAGTAAACAACAAAGCCCAAATCGCTAAAATTACATTTTTTTAATCGAAAAATAACCTGACGTTGCACAACTACACGTTATATACTTTCTATCTATAGGGTTTTATTGGTGTACAGTGGATAGTAACAAAGAAACAGCCTGGACAAACTTGTCTGAAAAATAACAAAGTCTAAATTGTGAAAAATCGCCAAAATTACATTTTTAAAGAAATTAAAAATTAACCTGACGTTGCAAAACTACATTATATATTCTTTTATTCCTCCCGGTATCGTATGCCCGCGATCAATGGTTACGGAGATATGGCCTGGACAAGGTACCCTAACAAAGCGACTAAGTCCAAACATTTCAAAAGTCCATAACTTTCACATTTTTCGATGAAATCAAAAATTAACCTGACGTTGCAAAACTACATTATATATTTTCTTTTATTCCCCAAGGTTAATGAATTCTTCTATCAACGGTTACGGATATATGGCCTGGACAAAAGTGATAACGGACAGACGGAAGGCAAGACGGAGGACGGACGGACAGACGGACGGGCATGAGTCGTTTCTATATCCCCCGCCTCCGCTAGGACGGGGGGGGGGGATAAAAACGATGAAAATCTCACGGGTGCCCTAATACCAAAGCATATACATGTAACTCTTCGCAAGACTTCGTCTTGCCAAGTGTTAACTAATGTAATAATAATTCTCAAACAATATTAAAGTCATTATATATGACAGTATGTGCAGTAACACAAAGAAATAAATGTAAAGTTAGATTTCAAATTTTATCCATTTATCCCATTTAAACGGCTTTGACCTAAACAGTCACTAATTTGATGTCTCCCCCTAAGGGAGACATATATAGTATTTGGTGTGTCCGTCCATGTCCGCAGTGAGTTCTAATGACATTATTGAGTCGATTTTCTCAAAACATACATACATATTGGGATACATGTCTAGATGATGCCCGTGTTATTATTTTTTTTTCGTTCCTTCAAAAATTCTATTTCTGGCAAACTTTTAACATAGTGGGGGTTTTCGTGCATTCTTTCACTTTGGCAGGCTAAATCTCCAAAGCAGTTCGTTGCAAAAGGTTCAAACATTGCAAGAAGAACACACATATAGCGCAAATGTATACTACGAAGTTTTTCTTCATTTCCGTTGAAAATGTATTTTTGGCGATTTTTTAAATTTCTTATTTTTAAGTTTTTTTGCCATATTGTTGCGATATCTCCGAAACTGTTTGTTGGATTGTGCTCAAACGTAGCAAGAAGAACCCACATATAGTGCAAATTTTTACTGCGAAGTTTTTCTTCATTTTCTGTAAAAATGTATTTTTGGAGATGTTTTAAAACACTAAACACCGTGGACTATGATCCTTTCTTCAATTACTCAAGTGACATTTGCAATTCTTGAAACGTCTTTTTTACAGCAGAGTTTTCACTGGAAAGCAACGTTATCATCCTGGCATAATGAACTTCTAAAATGGCTTTATTCTATTCCTCATTTTCCACGGGACTAATTGGGGGACGGGCGGGGGAGACACATCCGTTTTTTGTTTTAACAAAAACACTAGCCAGTCCAGTTCAGATCTGAAGACAAATTTAAGCGATTTAGTTGGCATAAAAGAACAGATTTAGACAAAAAATATTGAACGTTTCTCGAAAGTTACAGGAACATGAAATGTCTGACATCAAAGCAAGGGACTGCTTGAACTGGTCGGAAAGATTTCAATGTTTCCCAGATCGAATCCATTTAGTCCCAGGGGGATGGGGTGGGGTGGGGATGGCTGGTGCCAGATCTGGTGGATGTGTGCAGTCGTGAAGTGAATAACAACTAACGGCGCCAAGAGCTCAATTTAAAAAAGAAAGATGTCGACAGAGAGCAGTTGCAAAGGGCAATAATGGCATTGGAAAAAATGACAACTGCAAATAATGGCAACAGCAAAATGGCAAAGCAAAAAAAAAAAAAAAGAACAAAAAAAACGGAAAAAAATGACAACGTCCTGAATATAGGGTTTCCAACGGATGTTATAACCAATGCCTCGGAGAAATTCTTTCACCGATTTCGTCCCTCTCTTAGAAACGCACAACTCCAGAAGGCGTCTTACAGCTGAGAGTAAGCGCGCTTGAAACACTGTGTGCAGGCAAAGCTTCTGACCACCTTCGTTGCTTGTAATTCCCACTTGGCATTGAAAATACCAAATGGGGATGGATTGCCTCGAATTCTTCACCTATTTTTTTTTCTCGCTGTTTTTTAATTTTTTTTTCTTCTTCCGCCAAATCGGTTTCCAGACATCTCCTCCAAGACCGCTGAAGCTAGACCAACCGCACTTGGCACATGTATGGAAGGTCATCTGAAGTGGTGCACCTGATAAAAATTTTTGACCTTGACCTTACTGGTCAAGGTCAAATCGTGAAAAAGGTCAATCGGTTTTCAGACATCTACAGCAAGACCATTGAAGCTAGAAAAGCCAAACCTGGCACATATATAAAGGGCGATGTGATCTGAATCAACCGATAAAAATTTTTGACCTTGACCTTGAAATCGCGAAAAACGTTATTTAAGAAAAAACATTTATCTCGAAAACGGTAGAGATAGAGCAATTCTGACCTCATTTTCGACCTCCACCCACTATACGACGAAGCGTAAGGTATAATTTCGGTGTCCTTGACCTCCAGGTCATTTTCGAACCCCAAACCGGAAGTTGGCCTTTATCTCGAAAACGGTAAGAAACAGAGCAAATTTTTGGCCTTGACCTTACCGGTATAGTTAGTAGTATTTAGGAGGATATTCTACATTCAGACATGTGAAAATTGTTAACAACCTGCAATATCATCTACCTTCCGTTTTAAGTTATCATTCCAAGTGGGGCTAATTCGCTGTGCGAATTACGGTCTAGTTATTTCCAATGTTTTTCTGATAATTATGGAAAATTTTCTCTCGTTATATGTAGTTTCTGGTGTCATTTCAGCATCGTGGGAATGAGGGCCTTTACGAGTACAGGGATTAAGCTCTGGGTCTAACGTGGCTCCTTTTCCGTAGCACTCTGTGGCATTTATGACAATGAGGGGCAATTTCTTTGATCCTGAGTAGGCTATTTTCTTTGAAGCAATGCAACCCATTTAACCCAGGAGTACAAGCAAGAACTTTTCGTCTTTTATTTGGATCTCAACTTTGGGCAACAATAAAATTCAAAATAATTTGCATTTTTTGTCACTTTTTCACTTAACCATTAGTTCCATTTTTTCCGTTGTCATTTTTGTCGTACCCTGGGATTTTCGGTCCCCAAAGCCCTGCCAGGCGAACTCCTTTAAGGCGGTTTGGGCTAGGACGACCAAATTTGGCAGACTTGCAGCGATCTGGTTGGTCCATCCGATTTTTTTAGACATTCAGCAACAGTTTGAGAAATCTTCGCTTTTCACATTACGAAATGTGTGATCTTTTCGCTTTTATTTTTCGCTCACCCCTACAACTTTCTAAGTACCCACCAAGACCCCCTATCCCCGCCCCCCCCACAAAAAAATTTTTAATCAACAAAGAAAATACACAAATAAATCAATACACAAAGAAAGGAAAAAGTGGGTTGAGGATTTTCTAAATTCATTCAATTGCGTCTTCTAGTGTAGCAAAAACAGAGCTGGTCAAAACTGGATAAAACCCAAAAAAAAAAAAAAAAAAACGTTTTACCACCTCTCACAAACGTTAGTGCACACTTTTCCCCTTCAAGAGGTGGAGGTGAAACTAAGATGTATTTTTTTCAATTACTAGCAAAGAATTAACATCTTGCACTGAACATATTGCTTGCAATTTCCTGGCCTGTGTTAATATGAAGAAAGCTTATCTGTTATCTCGCTGCTTTCAGGCGAGCTAATACAATTCCGAGCAAGGCTAAGCAATCACTGGCCTAGAAAAACAAAAGCATAAACAAATGTTAGCACCGGGAGACTTCTTTGCTTTACCGGCCGGCTGAGCCAGAAATAGACCGAGCCTGTAATATAATCTTACGGGAGCACCCGATGACATAAAAGTCTTGCCGGTTAACATCTTTAATAGCCTTTTTTCTCCTCTCTCTCTCTCTCCCTCTCTCTCTCTCTCTCTCTCTCTCTCTCTCTCTCTCTCTCTCTCTCTCTCTCCCTCCCTCTTTCTTTCTTTCTTGGCTTCCTTCTTTCTCTCTTTTTCCTCTCTATCTTTCTCTCTCTCTTTCTCTCTCTCTCTCCCTCTCCCCGCCCTCATCTTCTTTCTCCCCTCCTCTTCCCTCCCCTCTCTCTTCTCTCTCTCTCTCTCTCTCTCTCTCTCTCTCTCTCTCTCTCTCTCTCTCTCTCTCTCTCTCTCTCTCTCTCTCTCACTCTCTCCTTCTCGCTTTCTTTCTTTCTTTCTTTCTTTCTTTCTCTTTTCTCTCTCCCTTTCCCCTCCCTCTCCCTCCTCCCGCCCTCATCTGCTTTCCCTCCCTGTCTTTCTCTCTCTCTCTCTCTTCTTTCTTTCTTTCCTTCTTTCTTTCTTTCTTTCTTCCTTCCCTTTTATCTATCTATCTATCTATCTATCTATCTATCTATCTATCACCTCTTTCTCTCATTCTCCTCTCTCCCTCTCAAGCTTTCTTTCTTTCCTTCTTTCTTTCATTCTCCTCTCTTCTCTCTCTCTCTCCCTCCTCCCGCCCTCATCTCCTCTCTGTCTCACTCACTCACTTTTCTCTCTCTCTCTCTCTCTCTCTCTCTCTCTCTCTCTCTCATCTCCCTTTCTCTCTCTCCCTCTCTTTCTTTCTTTCTCTCTGTCTCTCCACCCCTCTCTCTCTCTCTCTCTCTCTCTCTCTCTCTCTCTCTCTCCTCGCTTTATCTCTCTTTCTCCTCTCTCTCTCTCTCTCATCTCTCTCTCTCTCTCTCTCTCTCTTTCCCTTTCTCTGACTCTCTCCCTATCCCTCTTCTCTTTCCTCATCTCCTTTCTCTCTCTGTCTCTCCCTCTACCCTCTCTCCTCTTTTCCTCTCTCTGATTCTCTCTCTCTACTCTCTCTCTCTCTCTCTCTCTCTCTCTCTCTCTCTCTTTCTTTCTTTCTCTTTCTTTCTTTCTTTCTTTCTTTCTTTTTTCTTGTCTTGTTTCTCGCTTAAATAGTCTCCCTTATCTATTCCATTTTTCTATCCAATATCCATTCTTCATATGATGCGAATAGGCTTACTTCAAGTATTTTTAGAGATCTTTTTGGATATTTTTTCTCCTGGTGTAAAGGAAACCACGTATTTAGTGGCCCTGTTGACTTGCCATAACTTGCACGAAATGACCTTTTACTACGCGTTATTGCTACGCGGGTATAAAACATTATGGGTTACTTCATGCGGTCAAAAGTAAGCTTTTACTTACTGAAAGATATCCTGCATCATTTGATAAATCAGTGTAATAAACAAATAAATAACTAAACATGTGAATACAACTTTTTGCTATCGAGACAATGTAACAGCGAGCTATTTACTTGATTGCCACAGCCCAAAGCACCAGTATGTTCGGCTGAGTCATTTGTCAAGCATCCACATTGAACCGCGTTGCCTACTCATTGGGTGTATCCGTCTTAAGTTTCCTGGCAGTCATTGCCAGAAATGAGAGTGAGTGCGTCTGTGATTCTTTACCGTGGAATTTCTTGGCTTTACTGCTGATAACTAACGGTCTCTTCTTTACGCCGGTGGCTTGTGGAACAACTGAAGGATAGCAACAGCCTTTAGTCATTCCCATGGAATAATATATATGTTCTTGAATAAAAAATGATCTGTTAAATCGAAAGATCTCAATCTTAAGGCTGGCTGAAGCTGTGTGGTTGAGTTGTGAAGTCTGAGCATTGAGGAACAAAGGGATAATAGAAAAAAAAACAAAATTATTGTAAAAAGGAATACCTCAGGGCCTGCAGAGAATTTCGAATTTAATCAGGTACAACTTTGCATTATTTCAATAAACAGTGCCTCATATATATTGTCTCAAAGGACATTTTTTTTAAAATACATTAAGTTATATGACTTTATACCCCTTTCTTGTTTATTAGTACGCATATATTCGCGCAATTATCCCATATCTTTCAAAGGCAAAGGACCGAAATAGGCCAAATATTATGACACAGCATTCAAGCTACTGTGTTTAGACGATCCTCTTGAGAATTCCTTGACTCAAGCAATCAGCCTCCAGCCCCTACATGCTCGACAGAAATGGTGTACACCCTCACGCCCCTACCTTTCCAGAAAATCATACTCCAGAAACAGCAATCTTTTGACCAGTTTAACAAGCTATTCTCCTCATTATTTAAGTTATACCCACCTAAACTTATGTCGTTACAAATACGTCATGAAAACGTCTTGGTCTCAGTGATCACAATGCCTTTTTCGGGTAAGATGCAACTAAAAGCAATGCTAAATGTTCTGATGTTGTTGTTACGTCAATAAATGTCAATTATGGGAAAGGTCATTCCTGCAAAAAGCTGTAGAAATTATGTTATAGGTGTTGTGCTCACAAATGACAGGGCCATATTATCGCTCACCGAAAATAGGGTATGGTTAAAAATATTCAATCCGAGAAATTAACATAAGTTATGGTTTGTTAGCAGTGGCAGTTTGTCCCCCTTTCTTAAAAAGAATAGTTGGAAATTAGCCTTTTTCAAATACTAGCCCTGCAGACAGTTGCTGGGTCCGGTACGCCATTCCAACATCATTGGTACTCCGACTTCAAAACGATATTAGTCCTACACTATTTTAAAATGGTTATTATTTCCAGTGAGCACTAATAAAGACTGGTTTGCTTTTGCTACCTCAGAACAAAGTCAAAACGATCTCGGAAAGCTACCTCCAATCTGGACGACCAACTGTATACCGAGTAATACACGAATTGACATTTATTTCACTGCCTGTGCGCACACAATGGAATCTGGTATTTTGCAATGCACATTATGATTAGGTACACTCATCATTAAATGTCACACACTAACCAACACTGGCAGTTTTTGCTTCACATCGTCTTAGAGGAGAGCAAATATATATAAACACATCTCATATTAATAAGAAATTATAATAACAACAAAAAATCATGAAGTTAAGAGTAAACAGTCACTCGTGTTTGGGCTGATCCGATGTTACCTGGGAGCGGAACTTTCCCAGTAAACATTCTGACGTCGGATAAACGTTAAATTTTGATTGTTTATCACAATCGAAATAACGTTTACCCTTCCGACGTTAGATAGATGTTGATCTTTCGACATCTAATCATAAAGATTGGAAATGGAAGTCGAAACAACGTCTGTCTCCCGATGTTGTATAGACGTCGAAAAAAATATTAATCTAGAATCGCAGTGAAGACAGCCACAGTTATGGTGCGGTCACCCCTTCATCACAGTACACTTGGGGCATCCGGTCACACAGGATATATATGAAGTCGATTTCCATGAATATTTTTCTTGTGAGAACAAAACTGCGTGTTCCTGAAATTTTCACATTTAACGTCATCATTTCTGAAATATTTTCAAAGTGATTTGGCAGGTACCAGGGTTTTTTTTCTTTGATTGTGAGTCCGATGTCGATACAGCCTGGATTTTCCGACGCCTATCATCGCTGCATCAAAGACGACGTTAGACGTAGGAGAAAGTTGCATTTTTGGTTGCAATCAAAAAGAAATGTTTAAATAAAGTTTCTTATGTACTACATACGAGCATTATTGTGCTACATTTAACCATTATTTTACTACATACGGCCATTATTGTGCAACATACGACCATTATTGCACTACATTTGACCATTATTGTACTACATTTGACCATCATTGTACCACATACATTAGTGTGATATTGCCGCGATATCAAATTCAGTCGACCTGAAAACATGTTTCCTAAGACATACAATATCTTGTAAAAAAGGAAACACACGCACACATGTTCTTTAAAGTACATTGTTTTATGTATTCATCAACACTGTTATTCTTCAATAAAATTATGCTCCTCGATGTTATTTGCTACATAAAATTTTTTTCTTTTCGCCAAAATTCAGGCTTATTCAAAAACCTTCATAAATTAAAACACAAATTTGCCATAAAAATAGATTTATATTAATTACATATGCGGTTGCGTTCATTAAATAGAAAGTCGAAAACACGTGTGTGTCATTAACCAAGTAATAATGATATGACACTATCGTTCACCGGAAATGAACGGTGGAAATCATTGTGATTATCTATGTTTCATACCATTTTTAAATATGAGAATTCTTTGTTGAGCAATATTTAGTTACTCCCATTTTAACAACAATCAATACAACTGCCGTTTTTAACAGCATTCAGCCCGGTCAGACATTACCCGCGAAATGTAAAGCTGCTTGCTTAGGATGAGATATGTTCTTACGTCCCAGTGCCGAATGGTTGGGGATCATTCCACAGAGTACTTATGAAGCATATGATTGTTAGCAATCCTCTAATATCAATAAACTGGGTATCAATTTCTCAGCCCTCGTGTATTTTTATATGTGCTTGAATTCATTTATTATCGTCGATATAATTAGAAACAAAGTCTAAATAGAAAGTTTGGATGACGCTAAAATATTATCGAAAGAATTATCAAGATTTTAATATGTGAAGTTAGAACTTGGGAGTGTGCTGTAAGTTTGCCTTAAATATAAATATTAGAAAACTGACTGCCACACGGACTTCTCGAAAGAACAAAAAGAAGTTAGTTTAATGGGCATCTCAGCTTTCCCCTCATTAAAAATACAAAGTTCAGTTCAGGTCGCAATTTTATTTCCTTTTACCACTCTTGAAACCAACAGGAAAACTAGACCGAAATTCGCACAGCGAATTAGACCCCCACTTGGAATGATAACTTAAAACGGAAGGTAGATGATATTGCTATTTGTTAACAATTTTCTCATGTCTGAATGTAGAATATCCTCCTAAATACTACCAACTATACCGGTAAGGTCAAGGTCAAAAATTTTAATCAAGTGCACCACTTCAGATGACCCTCTATACATGTGCCAAGATTGGTTGGTCTAGCTTCAGCGGTCTTGAAGGAGATGTCTGGAAACCGATTGCTGTATCTTATACCGTTTGCGAGATAAAGGGCCAACTTCTGGTTTGGGGCTCGAAAGTGACCTTGAGGTCAAAGACACCGGAAGTTATACCTTACGTATGGCCGTATAGGGGGTGGAGGTCGAAAATGAAGTCAAAATTGCTCTATCATTTACCGTTTGCGAGATTAAGGCCAACTTCCGGTTTGGAGCTTGAAAGTGACCCGGAGGTCAAGGACACCGGAAGTTATACCTTACGTATCGTCGTATAGGGGGTGGAGGTCGGTAATGAGGTCAAAATTGCTCTCTCTCTCTCTTACCGTTTTCGAGATAAATCATTGTTTTTCTTAAATAACGTTTTTCGCGATTTGACCTTGACCATCAAGGTCAAGGTCAGAAATTGTTAACGGATGCCTGAGATCACATCGTCCTTTATATATTTGCCAAGTTTGGTTTTTCTAGCTTCAACCGCCTTGCTGTAGATGTCTGGAAACCAATTGACCTTTTTCACGATTTGACCTTGACCAGTAAGGTCAAGGGCAAAAATTTTTATCAGGTACACCACTTCAGATGACCCTCCACCCATGTGCCAAGTTTGGTTGGGTCTAGCTTCAGCGGTCTTAGAGGAGAAGAAAAAAAAATAAAATAAAAAGCGAGAAAAAAGATAGGTGAAGAATTCGAGGCAATCCATACCCATTTGGTATTTTCAATACCAAGTGGCAATTAGTTAAATTTCCCGGGTAAAAAACATACAAAAACAAAACACACACCCTATCAGAGGATCCTAGATCCGTTCTGAAATTCAAAAATTGTGTTTATAATTTTGCTGTCGTTCCTCAGATTCCTGTTTCTAAATATACCAGTGTTTCATTTCCATTACTGACTGATTCATCACTCTGAAATGTTTTCTGTACCGCTTAAATTTCAGCAAAACCTGAACTTGATTGCACACGACAATCATTTAAGCTGGTTTCTGATCTGTGAAAAGCTCATACGAAACAACCATGAATAACGATACTGCCTACGATCCTTATGCCGAGTTCGGGGACGAAGAAGAAGAAGGTAAAGAAGTTTTATTAAGTTCATTAAATAGAGTGGTGACATCATCTTTGGTCAAGTTAATTATGTAACAGTTGTTTTGATTATATGCTGAACTCTTGTAGGATCTTTATGCGTAATCATTTGCATTGTGAACAGGATATTTTAGATCTATTTGTAGTGTGGGAGAAGTTATGTGGAATGATTAACCGTGCAACGAGGACCGTACTTGTACGAGTTGCAAGAATTTTAAGCAAAACCCGACATTTGCTCGCATTGACAAGGGGATTTATTGAAGTTTAATGTGTGCTATATAGTTGTCACAGTTTCAATTTCACAACACAGCCGTTTTTTCGATTTTGTTCACCAAGCAAGTGGATATTATAGTGATATATCCTATTTTCGCTCATTCGTTTCTGTGGTACGCCCACCTCTTTGTTGACAGGTAAAATCAGGTATTTCATTTCACATCTGATTGCAAGTTTGTATTTATTGTATATTTTTACCATTAATCGAATTTCTTTTGCCTTTAGCTTTAGGGTTGGTTTGAGTTACAAACCACAGTCAGATCTACGAAAAAGACTTAGCGTTTTGACTACCATTTACGTAGCCTCAAGAAACACCAAACTATAGTAGCAAAAACTTACGGTGCTTAGACCTCAGATGATAGGAATTTAACATATCAATGTTTTCCCCTTGTCATTCGTTATGAGATGGCACTGTTATCTCTGAACAGTTCTTCCATGTGCAATTTGAGGGTTCGAATGGACTTAGTGTTTCGCCACTAGAACCGTAGTCCTAGATGACCCTTGCGGTGGTCTTAGGATGGCTTTCTGCCCTGGGAAGATAGTAAAGGTTCGCTGCTCTATTAGAAGCGCAGCATTGTCATCTGCAATTTGTTTTTATTTGACTGCCTAAAACATTTTTTTCCAAATATTGAACATATTTTATCTAAACCTTTTTATTTACGTTTATCTGCATGATGCTTTGTTTATTAGAAATGCCGGCGACCGAACGCGAGCTTGCGGAAGATGCCCAGTGGAAGCTAATCCAAAAGAATACCTTTACAAGATGGGCAAACGAACACTTGAAAACTGTAAACAAGCATATAGCAGATCTAGAGGTGTGTCCGTATGATGATTTGAAGAGATCATAATGACGAGACTATGTAATTTGTTATTGTGGTTTGTTTCCTAAACCTTTGTTATTATACAAATTAACATGTATTTTTAGGCCCCAACCCTTCGGATTGGGGCCTATAGGTTTGGGGTGTCAGTCCGTCCGTCTGTCCGTCATCGCTTTATACCCCTACGAATTTGGGGGGCGGTTGGGGCCTGCGTGTGTTTCACAAATACTCACTTGTTTTTTCTAAAATGCAGATTTAGAAAGTACAGTTGTGTAATTTCGTTTAGAGTTAACTAAGAAAGAATACACTTGTGTATTTTCATTTACAGGTAGATCTTGGGGACGGGCTGAGACTTCTTGCCCTTGTGGAGGTCTTGTCAGGCCACAAGTTTACAAAATTCAACAAGCGACCAAATTTCAGAACACAAAAGCTGGAGAATGTAACAATGTCATTGAGATATTTAGAGGAGTCAGAAGGAATCAGAATTGTAAACATAGGTACGTGTAAATTTTTCTGTCGTATGTGTTAGGGGGGGGGGTGGAGGCATGCCCATACAAACCTGACTTAGTGTCTGAAATCCTTTGGATAATTTGAAAGCTATTATGGTGCTATTCAGCGTTCTATCAAATCCTGATACTTTCTCATAAGATTCATGTTCAGTTGTTGATTGGCGCAAAGAGAGTGTTAAAATGACTCACTAGTGTTTTGAAAAATCCTACTTGATTATCGTTTTCTGAGTATCTTTAGTCGGGATACAGGAAATTTAAAGTACAGTGGCAACTCGTTTTAGCGATATCGGTTATAACGACATGGCGATGGTAACGACCAGTTTCTTTGTGGTCCCAGTAAAACTTACCACTTTTGGAAAGGATCGGTTAACAAGAGATATCGGATGTGACGACATAATTTCTCAACCCGAGTCATGTCGTTATAATGAAGTAGTGCTGTGAATATTATTATTTATTTCTGTCATATGTGGGTCTGAATTTCCCTCCCCTCTGAATGGGAAACGTTAAGTCTGTGACTGGTATTTGCATCTCTTAGTTCGTTCACAAAAATGTGAGGGAGAAATATGTCCATTTTAGGAGCCTGCATTTCTAGAATTCCTGTTTCTTGTCATCCGTGAAAAATAAACACAAGCAGACTTTTTAGACGGAGGACTTGCACTGGGGTATTGTTACGTCTTTTGAACGAGTCATTGAACTTCAGACTGGAAATGCATTCTTTACCACGTAAATATTACAAGTTCGTAGCTGGCTGCCCAGGAGGTGATTCAGTATTTTGTGGAATGTGCCCTGCAAATCACGGCACTTAGTTATGACGTCTGATTAGCCGCGGCTTGTTTTTTTTTTTTAAATAGCTGGCAGGAAGTTGTTTGTCATCTCAAGATATGTAACTGCAGTCAGAATAGCGAAGCTTAATGGCTCTCCTGCCACTCAGAAACATATTTGGCCAAGGCAGTACTTCGTTTGAAAATATAAACAGCTAATGCGTTTTCATTAACAGTATTCGTTGTTCTCTCGACAGACTGAGACAGGCATTTAATGCCACTGTACCTCAGTCATCGAGCACTTCCGTGTGGTGAACGTGTTCCCCTGTTCCAAGAGTTTATATTTTGCATTGTATGTTGGGTAGCTTGCCTCTTCAACCAATACCGATAGTTGCAGGGCTCGAGGTGAAACATATATTGTCGGTAGGCAGATTTAACCTCTTCCAGTAAAGCTTTCTTTTGGCAGGGAAAGCATTTCATGAACTCCAGCTATGACGTCAGTGGTACCAGGCTTCTCGCTACAGGAAGCGCTGTGGTTAGTGGTCTTCTTGTGAGGGCGAGGTCAGCAGTCAAATAGTAAATTATTGCTCATCCCAGTTGACTATTAAAGTTTCCACCTCCAATGTAGTAGGGTTTAGTACCATTTTTTCCTTCAAATTTTGAGGTTTCCACTCGCGTATGTTGACATCATGCAGAGGTCATTAACTAATAGTTTATGATCTTTGTCGCATGGAAAATAGAACTCTGCTTGAAATCATCCCGGAAGATTCGGGATTGTGCTAAATACAGGGTTCGCGCTGGGTTCTCGGAAATGTGCATCAAAAAAGGAAAGTGCGACTCAGTTTGGTCCAGAAAAACTCGGTGGGTTCCCAAAAAGTGAGTCATTTCGTAAGAAATGCCCAAAAAGTGGACAAAAACCCCGCCAACGCGAACCCTGAAATATATTTAGTTAGATTTCCGAGTGCAGAAAAAAAAGAACCACAAAGGAACATGGCGGATTCCTTGTATAATATGGTGAGATTGAAGTAGAGGAGACGAATTGTAAACGGACACTAACAATAGCATAAGAAAAAAAACACAAATCGATATTGATGCTGGTGGTTGTTAGGCTAGAAGATGCCAATTGTGTTAAATGTAAGGCTTTTAATGCAGTTCCAGTCGGTAACAGAGCAGTCGAGAATTTACGTATCTTCAATGAAATAATGAAGCTGTGCGAACAAAAAATTGGTGCGTCATAAAGGCTTCGTATTCCTTTCCGTTTTAATGTATGTTCGCAAACAATCTGAGATGCTGGCATGCGCTTAATGTAACAGCCCAAGTACCGGTTGCTTTCAGACTGGGAAATAGAGCACATAAGTTAAATGTTGAAGTTCAGTTTACATGTGCTGTAGACTGTTGTGAGAGGGGCCGGGAGGAGGGGCGGGGGGGGGGGGGGCGTTAGAAGGACTTTACGTAACCTAAACTGTCATCTATACGTATCAATAACATTGAAACGCCTGTGTTGACATGGAGTGTACAAAAACACTCACGTTGTCTCTTATAAATATATTTTACCAGTCCCGCACGCAGACAGGCACTTAGATTTATTGTTCATCTCGACATGTAAAATTAAGTCTGTACGGTGTCTATTTATAGACCGTGATCAGGGCTGGATCAGTGCGGCATTGAAAGCGCGCCCTGCTTTGTGTAGAGATGAACTGATTCCCGGGTTTTGTGTAGAGATGAACTGATTCCCGGGTTTTGTGTAGAGATGAACTGATTCCCGGGTTTTGTGTAAAGATGAACTGATTCCCGGGTTTGTGTAGAGATGAACTGATTCCCGGGTTTTGTGTAGAGATGAACTGATTCCCGGGTTTGTGTAGAGATGAACTGATTCCCGGGTGTTGTGTGGAGATGAACTGATTCCCGGGTTTTGTGTAGAGATGAACTGATTCCCGGGTGTTGTGTGGAGATGAACTGATTCCCGGGTTTTGTGTAGAGATGAACTGATTCCCGGGTTTTGTGTAGAGATGGGCTGGTTCGCGGGTTTTGTGTAGAGATGGGCTGGTTCCCGGGGTTGCTTCTGGCCTTATGTGCGTTGTGGTCCTTGCTACCTCTTTACTTTCTGTATTTTGGCCATGACACGCCTTAGCTTTTGCGTTCTCAGGACAACAGCACCGAAAAATGGAGTGGTTACGTTCTATGTATGGTGACGCCCCCTCCCTCACCACTCATGGAATATAGGTACAATTTATCGTTTCAGCGGGGAGCAGAATATAGCATAGCGTATTATGGGAAATCTCAATCTTAACGGTTGTACAATGTTAAAAACTAGACTGGATTTTTAGCTTTGTTCACAGAAGAAGTCTTCATGGTTTTGAACCGGTGCTGTCACGGAAAAACTTCGAAATAGAAAACAACCAAGTGGAAACCGTCCGAACATTGTTTCTATCCCTGTCGGGGGAAGGGAAAACTTGGGTGACATTTAGCACCTTATTCATACATTCGTGAAAAAGGCACATGTTGAGGAATCGAATAATTTATATTATTGATCAGTTTCAGCAACGTTCATTATGCTTCACAGTCAAGTGCCATTATACGCTTCTTGCGTTGTACTTAAAAACAGTGGCAAAAGAAAAGCAGCCTGGTAGATGCTCTTGTTTGTGTCAGTTAGAGATGCTTTCACCTGTTGCATATATTTGCGCGATTCCATTTCCCTGTTCAGTCTCCTTTGTATATGAGTTTGATTGGTGTGTGTTTGGGGGAACAGTCTTACGTTTAAATCTTACACGATGAATGCGTCCCATGTCTGTTCATATAAACTATTAAATAACATACGATATAAAATCTGATTACCATGAAATGACTTGCCCTGGGTCTTTCTTCTGTGTCACCCGAATGTAATAGGTGCTGTGTGTAATTTGGATTATTTTGGCTAAAAAAAGCTTTTACGGAACAAAATAAATCAGCATATTATTGATATCAATTTGGCAAAAAAGAACGTAATCACGATTCCGAATTGTCAAAATTAACCTGCTGCTGAGTGAAAACCGGAACATACGATCAATCAGTCAGGCAGCCCTTCAAAAACCCTCATCTCACCGGCGTTAGAGTTCTGAGGAGTCTGATTTTTCCACGTGTTAAAAAAAATCCTGGTAAAATGAAAAGATAAATTTTGCTTTCATGAACGAAACTTTTATTCAGTTTAACACCTTATATCAAGATCAGAACGAATTTGGGAGTATTGATATAGTATGCTTGGTTTTCCCACAGAAAAAATGTGAAAACATTGAAAGAGGGTTTTTAGGCGTTTATTTGACGTTTAACCTCATGACCTTCGTAGGGTGGATTAAGTTTTGTTTCAGTTAGTTGCTTACCGCACATTGAGCGGTAGGCACCTCATGCAGTGCGGTCATTGTTAACGTATCCCGACGGTCGGGATGCCGGGGGAGGAGGCGGTCTTTGTGTGTTCTATTTGGGCAACGCTTGAAATCCTCTAATCCAATGTTTTAAATGAAGAGAAAAACTTTTGCAGATGCCTGACCATGATTCGAGAGCAGCAACCCGCCAGAACTTTTATTCGGCTCTCCCGAATGTACGATATTACACAGATGTGCTGTTAGATATTTTACAATTTCCCCCCTGGCGTTGCAAAAGTAAGGCGAAGCTTGGGTTCAGGTTGTTAGGGTAGAAAGCTGACAGTCGTAAGTAGCACAGCGTGACTGACAGTAATATATAAGATGGCAGTTCACTGACTTTAATGATGAATTATTAAAGGTTATTCGACTCAGCCGACATTTTAGTCTGTATGTTATACCCTGTTTCAAAGGAGGTAAGATGGTATTTATGCTACAGAAGCCCCAAATGTCAACCATAATTCCTCCATAGAGAGAAAAACCAGTGACCCCATTTGAGGTGTCTTTGGGCAGCAGTGCGAGAAATATGTATCGCTGGTCTTTTCAGGTCAGCCAGCTATTTCGTTTGATGTGTAAATAAGAGACTTGATAGGGCAGGTCTCCCATGTGTGGAGATCACTGATTAACTCAAGTGTGTTGACCCCAAAAGTTGGAGTCAACGGAGAGTTTACAGGAGCCCATGGGGCATCCTGCTTTATCCTGTGGAGGGTGGGGGGAGCAGTTCGACTCTTGTGTAGAATTTGTGCGGTGTGGGTTTCTGTGTGCAGGATGTTAAAGGAGACATTCATCGTGTCGTTTGCCGTCTAACTGTGGCATTCATCGTGTCGTTTGCCGTCTAACCGTGGCATTCATCGTGTCGTTTGCCTTCTAAATGTGACATTCATCGTGTCGTTTGCCGTCTAACCGTGGCATTCATCGTGTCGTTTGCCGTCTAACTGTGGCATTCATCGTGTCGTTTGCCGTCTAACTGTGGCATTCATCGTGTCGTTTGCCGTCTAACTGTGGCATTCATCGTGTCGTTTGCCGTCTAACCGTGGCATTCATCGTGTCGTTTGCCTTCTAAATGTGACATTCATCGTGTCGTTTGCCGTCTAACCGTGGCATTCATCGTGTCGTTTGCCGTCTAACTGTGGCATTCATCGTGTCGTTTGCCGTCTAATTGTGGCATTCATCGTGTCGTTTGCCGTCTAACTGTGGCATTCATCGTGTCATTTGCCGTCTAACTGTGGCATTCATCGTGTCATTTGCCGTTTAACTGTGGCATTCATCGTGCCATTTGCCGTCTAACTGTGGCATTAGTGTCATTTGCCGTCTAACTGTGGCATTCATCGTGTCGTTTGCCTTCTAAATGTGGCATTCATAGTGTCGTTTGCCTTCTAAATGTGGCATTCACCGTGTCATTTGCCGTCTAACCGTGGCATTCATCGTGTCGTTTGCCGTCTGACTGGTATTCATCGTGTCATTTGCCGTCTAACCGTGGCATTCATCGTGTCATTTGTCGTCTAACTGTGGCATTCATCGTGTCGTTTGCGTGGAGTGTCATCCGGTATTCTTTGTCCATTTGAAAGAAACGTTGAACCAAATCAGAAGTTGTACGAGTACGAGCACACATATTTGCAATGCGGTATATGATAACGCGTCTAAACATACGGGCTTTAACAAATAGAAGTTAGGAATAGAAAAAAAGGAGTGGAAACTGCACATAAGTGCATGGAAGCTTGAGCATGAGATTGTATCGGTATACGGTTCCATAAAAAAACATGCACGGGACGGGACTCATTCGCGCCTTGCAGACGGAGCGCTCGTGTTCATTTTAGCAGGGACGGCAGTTAGCTCCATCCCGTGGCTGCCTGGTTACGGTGCTTTTGTAATACCCACCATCACTTCTATCTGGAAGCTTTCTGGCCCGGTATGAACAGGTATCATTCGTACATATGGCCGTTCATGTGGAATGTGGGAGTACAAATTAGCACGAAGGTGGTACGAGTGACCGCTCAAGTTACCATAGAAAGCACAATTCCAAACCGTGGAGTGAAAATCAAAGATGACGGCCGTTGTGACCTTGAAATTAGGTCAAGGTTAAAATAAAAATAATGTGCATCTACCACTATGATGGATCATCTATACACCACATATCACGGGAAACGGATTACCAGGGTGGGAGTAACAGCAGGCGATGGACGGACAGACGGACGGGACAAAGACAGACCTATAGTCCCCCTCCTGGACATAATTTTGATTAAATAGTATGTACAGACTGTCAGTGTATCTCAGCGCTAGGGACTTATATAGGTGAGGTTTGATACTGGTGCACTCGTGTTCATGCTAGTCAGTGTTACAAAGAAGAGAGTGAAAAAAAAATACAGAACTGAAGTGCCTCTCCTTCACTTCGGTCATGTCGAGTGATGGAGCGATGTATAAGCATGTATTATATATGTGGAGTCTAAAATTTTTGTCGCAGAAATGCTGATAATTTGTTGCCTTGTTATTTGGACTTTCATAACCACGTGTCCACGGTGTGATTGGTCGTACTAAGTCACATGTTGCCACGTAAATGATTGGGCTCCGAATGAAATGACGCGTTTCCACGCCGTTTCGTGGTACTGCCGTGTATGTTTCAGACATCCAATCACGGATAGCTCACGACTTCGACTTCGAATATTGTTTGATGTCAGATTTCACCAATAATCGCAAGTTCTGTAGAAAAGTGCTTGTCTATGCCCAGGTTTTTCGAGAACGTCGCATTTCAGTGCATATTTTCAAACCTGGAACTGCCCACATCCGGAGCCTTTTCGGCTTTCTCTTGTGAACGCCGGTACGCGTTGTATAAGGCATGATTCACTTTGAACCAAGATGCGCAGGGTTATTTTCCAGTTCTTGCGTAATGTGAAGGTTTTCCCGTACTTCAGCGCACAATAATAGTCCCCGTCTGCCCGAGGTATTATCTTCTTATACAAGATAAAGCTTTTCATTCAGGTGGGCGGTTACACAGCGCAAGTAGTTTGAAGTAGCGATTTCCAACTCTCAAAATACGATATTAGTAAACTTTATACAGCATATGGAAGGTAGTTTCTAAAAGCTGAGAACGCGATGGATGCCGACCGGTTAATCAACCCTTACTTCCTCACGGCTTCTATGAAATTGTTTGAGCGTTATGATACGACAGCATAATATTATGATACTGTAATAATACCTCGTCACCCTATTAATATAATCAGCTTGCGTAGCCCCTTACAGAATCTTCAGCTTAGATGGAAGTGCCATGAGGTAACCGTTTTCCACGTTCACGTGATTTTACTTGAAGCTTTCAAAGCGTTTCGTGTAATTTTACTTTAAGTTTCCCGACTTTCCACGTGATTTATCGAGGACTTTCTAGACGTTTTGCGTGATTTTGCTAGAGCTTTTCGGCATGCCGTGCGTGATTTTAGTGATTTTACTGCAGGTTTTCGGCATTTTAGTGGAGGTTTTCGACATGCTGTGCGTGATTTTACTGCAGGTTTTCGGCATTTTCCTGGGGGTTTTCTGCACGCTGAGCCTGATTTTACTGCAGGTTTCTGGCATTTTCCTGGGGGTTTTGGGCACGCTGTGCGTGATTTTACTGCTGGTTTTCGGCATTTTCCTGGAGGTTTTCTGCACGCTGTGCGTGATTTTACTGCGGGTTTTCGGCATTTTACTGGAGGTTTTCGGCATCCTGTGCGTGATTTTACTGCAGATTTTCGGCATTTTCCTGGGGGGTTTTCTGCACGCTGTGCGTGATTTTACTGCGGATTTTCGGCATTTTACTGGAGGTTTTCGGCATCCTGTGCGTGATTTTACTGCAGATTTTCGGCATTTTCCTGGGGGGTTTTCTGCACGCTGTGCGTGATTTTACTGCGGATTTTTTGGCATTTTACTGGAGGTTTTCGGCATCCTGTGCGTGATTTTACTGCAGATTTTCGGCATTTTCCTGGGGGTTTTGGGCACGCTGTGCGTGATTTTACTGCGGGTTTTCGGCATGCTAGTTGAGGTTGTCTGCTCGGTCTGCTTGATTCTAATGGTGGTTTTCGGCACGCTCCATATGGCTATACCAGAGGATAAATATACACCAAGTAGGATTTCCACTTGTACCATAGGTATCATGCATGATTTTGATTGAAAAAAAAAATGGCTATGTAAACAGTAGACGGTAAAAGTATTGGGATTAGAGATAACAGAAGTCTACTCTGCGTTTTAGCAATTACTTTGTCATAAGTGAGGAGATAATTGTCTGACTAAAACATGTAATTGGCACAATATCAGTATAAAGAAGCCTTGTTTAGTTGAATGTGGGACTTTGGACTTGACAATATTGCACTGCCGAACCTTAATCCAGGCTCCAGCAGCTTGTTTTTGCAGACGATTATCAGTTTCATTCACATTTGAAATCAACCTCGGTGACGGTTTCAAAGTTTGTTTGTTTTTTTTTTTTTTTTTTTTTTTTTTTTTTTTTTTTGTTTTCACGAAGTATTCCTTCCAGTCCAAAATAAAAGAGTGTTCAGTTAAAAGTGAAGTTTTATGGCGATTTGTAAAAAGGAGTCGCATCTCGTGACGTTCGACAAAAAAATGCCAGAAGGAATTTGCGCGTGTTTGGTTTTTTTTTTCATCTTGGTTTCTAGTATGTTCTTGTTGCCAGAAATTCACACGTTTGACGGCGGGCTCTATTAAAAGCACGTGTAATTTAATTTTACACTTGTATATCTGCCAACTAAGCGCATACAGCTGTTAAACTTCAATTTCGTGTGTATTCAAATTTTGGAATATTATAGTAAACCATATGTGTACAAAAAGCTCCTCTTTGCAATTGATTAATTTGGTATGCCCCTTGTATTCCTAATGAGTATTTTTGACCCACTTAACGATTTATTTATTGCTATGTATACATTGTTGAATAAAACTATTCAAAATGTACGGTATGCTCTGTCTGAATGCGGCTAATCTGGAGCCGTGTTTTGGCAGGGAGGCTCTTGACACACGTATGGCAGTGTATGGCAAAATAGTATTTCTTTGTGTCTCTTTTCATATCAAGGGTCTCGTCGTTAATGAATTGTTCTTCAAATATACTGAAATCGTGGGTATCTGTACCTGAATGATTTTCTTGTACAGTAACTTGATATCAGCCGTCTTTTAGGTATCTTTCCTATTTCGGATACTTTGTACTGTTTGGGTACTGCTTTGAGTCGAGGAGCTGCGGTAGTTACATCCCGATTTGACGCGTGATATCGCTATTGCCACCTTGCACGCGAAAATGTTATACATCCGCCCTGGTTTCCAGGGACCTAAGGTGTAACTTCAGCGTCATCAACACTTTTTTGTGCACAGTGATGTGACAGATCTGCAAGAAAAAGGAAACCCCTAGATGTCAAGAGTGCATTGTGCCAGTTTTAGCCTTTGCAGTTTGTGCATTTTGAATTGTTTTTAAGCCTGATGTGCAGCAAGTGAGATATCTTCACGTGTTGTGTCAAAAGTTGTGGGAGTGTTAATTTGTAAATCCGTTGTATAAAATTGCCTACAACGAAACGGTGTAATAATAGCTGAAGTTTTGGCAGCTTAAACCTATATCAGAGAGCAAGTTTTTAGCACCGGGAGACCAGAAACTGTCGTGGACATGTTTGTGCACTTGTATTATTAAAATTGTTTTTCCCCTGTTGTATCAAAATTTGTCACCGGTAGATATGGCCGATAGGGCGTGTCGTCTTCAGCCCCCCCCCTACCCCCCTCCCCCGCCCCCACCCCGGCTGCGCCTACACAAGTAACAGCAATACATCTAATGAAATGGTGAAACGACCAGTGGCGATTGGGAAGTGAGATTATTAGGCAAATTGAGCAAATTGGCCAGCTAAGTTGTCACCGCAAGGCGTTCAGCCTATTTATTTTGTCTACTCCAGTGGAAAACCATGCAAGAGAGCTGTTTGATTTATCGGCTAGTCATATATTTATATGGTATTTGTCTTGATCAGATATGTAAACCCGCGTTGTATTCGTGTTGTCAAACTCGATTACCATTTATGGTAGTGATGCCTGTGAATGGAGGCCTAACTATGTGCTTGAGTTTCGTACGAATGTCGAGTTAGCTCTGTATGTGGAAAAAAGCCGGCCGGTGAGAGGGGTTTGGGGACCAGTTTGTTTTGGCGCGTTGTTTGATGTTACATACCGCCGCCCACACAACTGTTCAGATGATCAGTCAAAGCATGAATCCCTATGGTTAACTGCGAACGAGGGGTCAGTGTAAAAGATGCGGGGTGGGGGTAAGGAGGGGGGGAGGTAGGGATGGCATAGATGGGATAAACATCAACGTTTTATATACATTTTTCAGTCCCCCCCCCCTCTCTGCGTAGCGCGAAGCGGGGACTATTGAATTCGGGTCCGTCCGTCCGTCCGTATGCCAAAATTTCGAATACGGTGTGTTTTGTGCGATAGATCTGAAAAACTACTCAAGGGAGTCCATTTAATCCTTGCGTAGGGAAAGAACATAGGGTGTAGTTATGCACCTGGGTATAGGTTTGCAGGCCACCGAAAAATGAAATCCTGGAATTGCACGCCTGTGGGGAACTTGGTCAGTTTCACTGACATACTTGTTTATTTCAATTTTGTTGAATTAAAGTACAAGGGGAACATTGTTTGGTGACATTTCTGACGGATTTAGAGTCGCTGAAAACAATCTATTTTCCAAAGATCAATAAGTGTTGCGTAACTACTATCTTTAAAATATGAAACGCTGTGCCAACAATTTCCGCCCAAAACAATGCGAGTTGTAGGATGGTGAATACTTCAGTGTGTAGTTAAGTACACTTGGTTGTTTTTTTTTTTCTGTCCTAACGCGCTAGTTAAGTGATTTCTTTAGCTGGGTGTTGAACACATTGCGTAAATTATTAATAGGTTTCGGAGGGATTTGAAAACTGTTAATCAGATTGTAGTGGTTTTTCAACGCTTCAGAACTTCTGAGCAGCAAATTCTAAGTATTGGTTTTTTTTTTGTAATCATTCAAGCTGCACGACAATCTGTCATAATGATCAAAGTGTTCTTTTAAATTTTGAAATTGGCCGATATCTATTTTTTTCCATTGGCAGAGGGAGGGGGGAGGGGTGTGTGCTATTGAAAAAGCAGTCATATTGCAGGGTTAGAAGTTCAGTGCATGGCCTCTTAATGGTAATGCTGGTACCATCTATACACATGAAACAGCATCAACTTTGTTTATTGCAAATTTCCGACGGCATTTTGTGAGATTTCGTCAAACGAGGGTATAATTGCAACGCGCACTTTGAAAAGACATTGATTCTTTTAATGTTTAAAACGCGTTAAGAATTGCAAAGTACTCTGAGGTATCCGTCTGTGTGATTAACTGTTTAACCTGCCCCTGGGTATACACTTCTGGGTTTAGAATAATTTTACCTATGAGATGAACTTGATCGTAAAACAATGCACAGAGTGATAGGAGGGGGGAGGGGACTAGTTTTTTTATTGTTTTTTAACTTGACAAGGATTCCAAGGGGTGATAGTGGGATGGGGAATAGTTACAGCCTCCAAGTCTGTGACGTCAGGTTGGTTTTATGTTGTGCAGATAGTACCCACATCGTGGACAATCACCTCAAGCTCATCCTGGGCCTGATATGGACGCTCATTCTTCACTACTCCATCTCCATGCCCGTCTGGGATGATGACGAGCTGACGCCAGACCAAAAGGTACGTCATACTGACGTATGGCCAAAACGATGTCATCATGTACTGACGTCATGAACAGAATTTTGTGTCGATGTGATGACCAGAAGTACGAAATGGTGTTCTGACGTCATGATCGAAAGTACGTCAGATGTGTACGTCAAGATCAATATGAAAATACTTGAAAAGTAATCTGATGAAGTTTTTTTTTTTTTTTTTGTAGTGACGTAACGACTGGTTTTTAATCCAACAGGCTTAAAATTGGCGGAAGATAGCGAAAAGAAACGTGTTGAGTGATGGTAAAGTAAAGCTATGATTAGAAAACTGGTAAACACAGAAGTAATAGGATTAGTCCATGTCTGTTGCAGGAAGCCACACCAAAGCAGCGTCTGTTGGCATGGGTTCAGAACAAAGTCCCAGATAGGCCTATCCACAACTTTACGACCGACTGGAACGATGGACGGGCAATTGGTGCACTCGTGGATTCCATCGCCCCGGGTACGTGTAGGGCCTGTGTTGTGTTGCTGGTTTTTTTTTTTTTCACTTCATATACACCACCCGAATGGGCCGCTCATTTAGTGGTGGGTTCCGTTTCTCCAAGCAAGCGTGTGTAACAGTTTGTGTTCGTCGAGAAAGTGTTACATGCTGGCCATCGGTACAATCTGATTTCATTGTTCGAGCTGGTTCTGACTTGTTCTAGCAGACAAGATATTTTGATCACCCTTGCACCCCGTTCATCATAATGAATAAAATTTCCTTCATTCACTGCCTTGATTGCACAGGTTGTCAGGCAGAAAATATCTCAGTGAGGCCTAGGGTTGGGTATCGCGGCGCAGTCTGTATCGCGATACGTATCGCGATATTGGCTGTGTATCGCGATACATATCGCGATATTTTGAATTCTTTAAAAGTGAAAAAATACAGCTGTTTTATGGCTTAATTTCCAGGAATTGTAACACACTTACCTACGGCATTGATCAGTTATAGATAATGGCGTTATAATAAATACAAAAAATATGTTGGCAATGGTGGTTTCGGATGCCATCAGTGACATTATTCCCATTACACAAACAGCATATATGTCTAATTTTTAAGAATGTTTGTTTGATTGAGTGTCTAAACTTAAATGTCTGATTGGTATATTTTTAACTTGAAACATCAACAGTTCTGTATTTAAAACTGAAACAACAACACAGCGTCTACTCTGACATTGAATCGCAAAATGCCACATGTTCTTTTTATCAAGTTATCATTCAATTATCCAATAAGTTCATATCCAATACAGCAAAAAATTATCTATGTTCTATCACACTATAATTGGCCCACTTAGTCAGAAATTTACATGAACAAAATATCGTGAAAATATCTCTGAAACGAAAAGCAGCCGAATATGATGTGTAGAATGATGAACAGCAGCATTGTAGATATCACTCGTTAGCACATCACCAAAAAATATTCAATTAAACGTGCAGCGAAAAATATCGAAAAATATCGATATTTCAACATTCGTATCGCGATACGTATCGTGAGAAAACATATCGCGATATATCGCTGTATCGATAAATATCGCCACCCCTAGTGAGGCCATCGAGCAAAAGCGTTTATATTTGACATGCTATCAAAATGACGTCATTTCATTGAAACGCCGGGAGTGAAAAAAAAAACTGAAGAAAGTATGATAACCAGTATTCATTTTCGCTTAAAAAAATCCTGACAAAAAAGATGTTTTATCTTGATTGAAATTTGCTACAAGTGGCTGTGATGAATGCGAAGTTGTCCATTAAAGGGTAATCACGGAACTCTCACGGAGCCATGACACGTGCAATTTGTATGTCAAAGATGCCGGTAAACCGCATTCACTGTGGCTGTTAAAAAAGGTTTTTTTTTAAGTGAACAATGGGATGGGGTTAAATCCGCGTATTAAGAAAATGAGAGTCTATAACAAAATGCCAAGCTTGAGAAGATCGTTTTCAGGTGGGGATGGGGGTGGGGTGGGTTTGTGCGTGCGTTGTTGTTATACTCGGTGGGTGATGTCTAGAAGTTAGCGTACAGCAGAGGGGGGGGGGGGGGGGGGGGGTTAGGTGCGAAACATTGGCGCACATACTACTGGTTACCCACTAAACTATTACAACATCAGTGTTGCTTAAATTAATTGATATATATATATTTATTTTCTTTCTTTTTTTTTTTCTTTTTTTTTCGGGGGGGGGGGGGTTATTCCTGTGCTCCGATTTTGCGAAACTCAGTTGTAACCGGCGCGGTGCTTTAACCCGAAAGTAGTAAATTTATGTCTTCAGATATGTTGCAGTATCGTGCCTGCATTCTTTTCAGTGTTAACAAAGTCTAACTGCAAGCCAACAGGGATGAAAATTATCCCCGTGAAACGGAGGAATATAGTTTTGAACTTTTCGTCTGTCCGTCTGTCTGTCCGTCTGTCACGCTTCAGTCTCACGCGCCTACAGGCCACATTAGTACATGGACTCGTTTCAAATTTTGTACACGCCTTCTCTGGACCCTTCCGCAGTGCAGTGACTAAGAATTTTCCGGATCGGAAAAAAATTGACAAAATAGCGGACTTTTGAAAATTGGCACTGGACTTAGCGTATATACGGCAGTCTCACGCGTCTACAGGCCACATTAATAGACAGATTCGTTTCATATTTTGTACACGACTTCTCTCCGTCTGTCACGCTTCAGTCTCATGCGCCTACAGGCCACATTAGTACATGGATTCGTTTCAAATTTTGTATACGCCTTCTCTGGACCCTTCCGCAGTGCAGTGACTAAGAATTTTCCGGATCGGAAAAAAATTTGACAAAATAGCGGACTTTTGAAAATTGGCACTGGACTTAGCGTATATACGGCAGTCTCACGCGTCTACAGGCCACATTAATAGACAGATTCGTTTCAAATTTTGTACACGGCTTCTCTGCAACCTTCCACAGTTCAGTGATTAAGAATTTTCCGAATTGGGCAAAAATTGACAAAATGGCGGACTTTTGAAAATCGGCACTGGACTTAGCGTATATACGGCAGTCTCACCCGCCTACAGGCCACATTAATGGATGAATTCGTTTCATATTTTGTACACGGCTTCTCTGGACCCTTCCGCAGTGCAGTGACTAAGAATTTTCCGGATTGGGCAAAATTTGACAAAATGGCGGACTTTTGAAAATTGGCGCTGTACTTAGAGTTCCTACGACAGTCTCACGCGCCTCCTGGTTAATGGATTGATTCGTTTAAATGTTAGACACTACGTCGACCTATCCTTCCACTTTTAAATTTTGCGTTGTCAACACGCAACAGCCTTACCCACACCATATCCCCCCCGGGGGATAGACGTACTCCTCGAGACGTAGTCAAGATAGCAAGTGCCCACGGTTGCTGATTGCTGATTTTCTGTTAGGGTGACAGACTTAGCGAGAAAAAACCATAGCATTTAATCCAATAAAGGTTAACAACCTACGTTTTGGGTGGATGAGTAAAGGTCGACTTTTACACAAGGCTCTGGAGTGGTATTCTGCTCTGTCTTTATTTTTAAGGATGTCCTTATTCTTGAGATTAGATGGTTCATCCTTAATTTTTATCCTTACTTTTAAAAGACTTTGTTAAGTTTGAGGATAGAGCAGAATAGCATTTTTATCCTTATTTTCAAAAATAAGGACATCCTTAAAAATAAGGACAGAGCAGAATACCACTCCTCACGTCGTGTCCTGAGGAAAGTTTGCCAGTCAAAGCCACGCAACCCTTCGGTCTTTTGGCTCGAATAGGTCATTTAGTGTTGTGACCATTGGAAGCCATTCACGAGAAAGGCGCTTGTGGGATCATGGGGACAGGACGGGGATGAAAACGAGCAGTTGTATGTGTAGTTCCTTCTGAAAAGCAGTGCGACTATTTTCATGTGTTCTTCGTTCAAAAGGCTTTTGAAAGTGCTGCAAGTGACACTACTTGAAAGTTGATTTTAATATTTGCAAAGATGGAACGGATTCTGTGTTTTCACATCACGTAAGTAGATAAAAGCGTCGTGCACGCATGAAAGTGAATGAACACAATTGTGATCCTGTTTCTTTGTTTTTTTTTTTGGTGCAGGTCTGTGCCCGGACTGGGACACGTGGAACCCGAAGGACAAAGTACGCAATGCCACGGAGGCGATGGACAGCGCCGAGCAGTGGCTCGACGTGCCGCAGGTAAAAGCCCCTTACACTAACACTCTCCCTGCAGCCAGACCTAACTACAGGTGCCTCGTCACACTCTCCCAGCAGCCAGCGCCTAACTACAGGTGCCTCGTCATACTCTCCCTCCATCCAGCGCCTAACTACAGGTGCATCGTCACACTCTCCCTGCATCCAGCGCCTAACTACAGGTGCCTCGTCACACTCTCCCTGCAGCCAGCGCCTAACTACAGGTGTCTCGTCACACTCTCCCTGCAGCCAGCGCCTAACCAAAGGTGTCTCGTCAGACTCTCCCTGCAGCCAGTACCTAACTACAGGTGCCTCGTCACACTCTCCCTGCACTCAGCGCCTAACTACAGGTGCCTCGTTACACTCTCCCTGCAGTCAGCGCCTAACTACAGGTGCCTCGTCACACTCTCCCTGTAGCCAGCACTTAACTACAGGTGCCTCGTCACACTCTCCCTACAGCCAGCGCCTAACTACAGGTGTCTCGTCACACTCTCCCTGCAGCCAGCGCCTAACTACAGGTGTCTCGTCACACTCTCCCTGCAGCCAGCACCTAGCTACAGGTGCCTCGTTACACTCTCCCTACAGCCAGTGCCTAACTACTGGTGTCTCGTCACACTCTCCCTGCAGCCAGCACCTAGCTACAGGTGCCTCGTTACACACTCCCTACAGCCAGCGCCTAACTACAGGTGCCTCGTCACACTCTCCCTGCAGCCAGCACCTAACTACAGGTGTCTCGTCACACTCTCCCTGAAGCCAGCGCCTAACTACAGGTGTCTCGTCACACTCTCCCTGCAGCCAGCGCCTAACTACAGGTGTCTCGTCACACTCTCCCTGCAGCCAGCGCCTAACTACAGGTGTCTCGTTACACTCTCCCTGCAGCCAGCACTTAACTACAGGTGTCTCGTCACACTCTCCCTGCAGCCAGCACCTAGCTACAGCTGCCTCGTTACACTCTCCCTACAGCCAGCGCCTAACTACAGGTGTCTCGAAACACTCTCCCTGCAGCCAGCGCCTACCTACAGGTGTTTCGTCACACTCTCCCTGCAGCCAGCGCCTAAATCCAAGTGCCTCGTCACACTCTCCCTACAGCCAGCGCCTAATTACAGGTGTCTCGTTACACTCTCCCTGCAGCCAGCGCCAAACTACAGGTGCCTCGTCACACTCTCCCTGCAGCCAGCACCTAACTACAGGTATCTCGTTACACTCTCCCTACAGCCAGCGCCAAACTACAGGTGCCTCGTCACACTCTCCCTGCAGCCAGCGCCTAACTACAGGTGCCTCGTTACACTCTCCCTACAGCCAGCGCCTAACTACAGGTGTCTCGTCACACTCTCCCTGCAGCCAGCGCCTAACTACAGGTGCCTCGTTACACTCTCCCTACAGCCAGCGCCTAACTACAGGTGTCTCGTTACACTCTCCCTGAAGCCAGCACTCAACTACAGGTGTCTCGTCACACTCTCCCTGCAGCCAGCACCTAGCTACAGCTCTCTCGTCACACTCTCCCTGCAGCCAGCGCCTAGCTACAGGTGCCTCGTTACACTCTCCCTACAGCCAGCGCCTAACTACAGGTGTCTCGTCACACTCTCCCTGCAGCCAGCGCCTAACTACAGGTGCCTCGTTACACTCTCCCTACAGCCAGCGCCTAACTACAGGTGTCTCGTTACACTCTCCCTGCAGCCAGCACTTAACTACAGGTGTCTCGTCACACTCTCCCTGCAGCCAGCACCTAGCTACAGCTGCCTCGTTACACTCTCCCTACAGCCAGCGCCTAACTACAGGTGTCTCGAAACACTCTCCCTGCAGCCAGCGCCTACCTACAGGTGTTTCGTCACACTCTCCCTACAGCCAGCGCCTACCTACAGGTGCCTCGTCACACTCTCCCTGCAGCCAGCACCTAACTACAGGTGCCTCGTCACACTCTCCCCACAGCCAGCCCTAACTACAGGTGTCCCGTCACACTCTCCCTACAGCCTGCTCTAAACTACAGTCGTCTCGAAACACTCTCCCCACAGCCAGCCCTAACTACAGGTGTCCCGTCACACTCTCCCTACAGCCTGCTCTAAACTACAGGTGTCTCGAAACACTCCCTACAGCCAGCACCTAACTACAGGTGCCTCGTCACACTCTCCCTACAGCCAGCACCTTACTACACCTCACACTCCCCCCTTCAGCCAGCGCCTAAGTACAAGCTCTCTCCCTCTCTCTGCAGCAGCACTGGAACAGTGTCCCTGCATCTCCCCTTAACACTCTGCATCCAGGTACATTAGTAACAAGCTCCCTTAATCTTCAGCGTCATAGTCTCTGCAGCTGAAGTGTCACAAGCTTACTGTATCTGTTCAAATCTTCCCATATCTATTACCCGTACCACTGTGCACCCTTTCCTCAAGGAAAGGACACAGATTTCGATCCCTTGCTGTAGGAAAATGTTGACTATAGCGATATGAGACGAATGAAAACTTAATGAGATATGCTGAGGCTACCACATGTCAAATTTTTATAAGCTTCACTGACGGGTTTGTATGAAAATGGCGCCGCCAAATGAATGCAGCATTTCATTCTGTAATGGCTCAGAAATGGCCAGTCAAAATGAAATCAGTCTGGATAACAAGTCGTCCGCACTTCCGGTGGTAAACATAGTCTACAGTGTGACGTCACCGGGCGCTGTCTGGTAGTGACATTTGAAGTTTATGGGATGGCATATAAATCCCTAAGTTAGTACAAATGGTATGGTGCTGTAATGAAAAAGGTCGCCGGGGCAAACATTAGAAAACTGTTCAAGATTATTCTGAAGTCTTCTGGAGTCTTCTGTGGTCTATGTTTAAGACTCGGTAAATGTATTGCAAGTTTGATAAATGTGGCAGCCGTTACACTAAGTACTAGTGCTTGATGCAGAGTACCGGTGATAACTTTATAGGAAGCAGAAATATGAAAAGCCACCGCCTTAATCTCACTCAACATTATCCATAGCATAGATTCATTTTTGTGCGAAAAAAAAGTTGCTCATGAAATCAGTGGGCCCAAACACAGTGAAAGAATCCAGCAAATGCGAGACGGATGGATAATAGACGAGAAGTTGCTCCATCAGTTTCCCGTGGCATCCCGCATCGTTCTTGTATCTTTATGTGTATAGAGCCGTATCTAGGCGTACACTTTATTATGATCTGTTTTCTTTTTTTTCTTCCGCCAGAGGTTCTTTCAAGTGAATCTGGCTGTAGCCTCAGCCAGTCATGGGTATTCATCAGTCAGCTGAGGCTGCCGAGCGCGGTGCCTAGTAACCTCGGGGTTATGGCCAATTATTCGCGCGGTACGCGCCACGGCTGGCATTGCAGTATCGGGTGTGGCTAGGTGCTGGGCAGTTTATGACGTGTTTATTGTCGACATTGCCCGGCCCACCTGGGTGCTAATCCTTTATAGACGAACTTGCTGACGTCACGTGAGTGATTGGTACCGCATTCTCCAGCTTCAGTGAGAACAATGACCTTGATCTCTCAAGAATTTCATCCATGACTGTTTATCTCAGTATTAAGTAATTCACAATGTGATACGACTGCCTTAGTGGAGTTTTTTTCCGTTCTCTGCATTGTGGAGCGATAGTCTTTGAGAATTGTACACTTACCCGACAGTGCGCATGCTCAGACTGGCTGCTGTCTCGTCTCTCGGGGATTGTGCACATGGCACTCACCGAGTCCCTGAAATGTAGATCCCACAGACGGTGGCTGCTTGCAACTCACCTCGTCCGAGTTAGTGCAGGGATAGGCAAAAACCTTGAGGGAGTCACGTCAAAACAGCTCATTCTTCGCAAGAAAATGCTTGTTTTCAATTAGTTGTGGAATATGATAGAGAGTGTATTTACTCAAAGTCTGGGCTGCGGTTTGACTTGGGTAAACAGCGCGTATTGACAAATATAGATACCACAAGTTATTATGCGTGAATGAATTCCGATTAAGGAGGTGGGGGAGGGGGGGAGGTGGGATTGTGGGCTCGTTTCTGTTAACTGCAGCTGCGGTGTACCACTTTTGGCCGTTGCTCATCACTTCAGTTCACACCTGTAGTTTTTCATCAGATGTTGGGGTTACTCATTGAAGGTTAACCCTCGTGATATGAACTTCATCAGTCTTATTACTCCCAATAACATCAAAAATTCATGGCATTCAGACCTACTAGCTGCTTTGGCTTGACTGAAAAAAAAATCAATCCTCAATGCCATTTAAATCTGAATAAGATGTATATACAGGCAGTTTACCGGTACTTGCGGTTCCCGGTACATACAGGGCAAATCGGTGTGGGTGTGCCGATGGCTGGAATTTTCTGGCATGCGATCTTGAGTTGCAGAAACAGACGCTCTATATTACCTGGTTTTGTTGGTAATTACTTAGATGTTTGGCAAATAGCGGTGGCTTGTGGCAAAAAAAAAAATAACACAATGTATTGCAATGGAATGAAAGAAGCAACTCGCCTAAGTATCTGCTCGTGTTTTCTGAGATGTTAAAAAAGTAGTTCTGGCACGAGTCCAAATCTGTAGCTTGCCGATGATATCCGGAATGCCTTGTTTATCCACAAGTGTCACAAGTAGCGTGTTTGAGTCATTTTGAGTACTTAGAAAGTACCTTTTATGGTCAACGTGTCCGTTAAATAGTCTGACACTTCTGGCCAATCAACCTGCTCTCCCAGGTGGTGGAAAATGGTTCCGCGTCCTGCCACTTCCCCAATAACGGTGCTGCACCAACGGCTCGACATACAAACGGACTGTGGCGGGATTAAAGTCAAAATGATGGCACGATTCAAAGTGGGAGGGTGGGAGTGGGGGGGGGGGGTAGAAGATGATAGTGGTGGGAGCAAGCTTGAAAAGTTGTGTAAAGACGAGTAGCCTTGAAAATGGAGTAACCGAGGACGGTATTATCTTGGACAGAAAGCCCTGTCATTCCACATCTATCCACATAACACCACTCAGCAGTGTGGCTGGTAACTGTCGAGAGTGAGGTAGCATCATGCGTAGAAGGTTTGGATTTGCTGTTTTCTGGCATACGTTGTTTTATGTACTTTCATGTGTTGTGTGTATATCTGTCTTGTCTATCAGCGTGTAGACGTCGGAGGTTATTGTGTTATTTGCTTCAGAGCAGACAGACCAAGTTTTCGCCTTGAATTTCAACCAATTCTCTTTTTTTTTCTATGTACAATTTTTCTTTCTCTGTCTACAAGCGCTCATAATTCCCGTGCTGAATGAATGTGCAGGCTCTTTATGTACCCCAAGCTGAGCATTTTTTGGCCTGATTTGTTCTCCCGGAACGAGTTTTTGTACTGTTGGTGGTTAACCAGGGAGTAAGTTTTCCATCAGCAGTTTTATCAGAATGATTTTCACAGAACCGGACGCCGTGTCAGAGAGGACTCGTGTGCAATGGAGAGAGATAAAAAAAAGGTGCGATCTTAACGGGATGTACGGAAATACATCACGCTTATCTGGACGGGCCGCCGTGAAGTAAAGGCAGTTAAGTCGAGAGCGCCACTGTTTATTATGACAAAAAAACCTCTTCCTCAGTCGAGGCTTTTGGACGCCTTACGTATCCCGGTAATGACCAAGTTGCAGGAGAAGAATTCCACGAAATGGGCTGTTGCGGAATGCGCGTGCGCGACTCCTGTTCTCAGCTTGCATGTATGTTGGCACGTAACTGTAGTGCTTGACTTTTTTTTACAAGCTTCTTTGACATGGTACCCGTTTCCATTAGAACATGCGGGACTTTGGCTGTGAGGCCTGTGATAACGGGACGCGTATTTATAAAGGCCCGCTGATGAGACTTGAGAGAGAAACTGTTACTCAGCCCCCCCCCCCCCACCGCCTTCCCCCTCCCCACCACCGCCCTCCCCCCACCGCCCCCCCCACCCGTCCCTCCCCCATTCTCTTTTTCTTGAAAGATACAGTTAAACTTCTTCATAGTGAATACCGGACCAGCTAAAATATTCCATGCGCAGAGGTTTTCACCATAGAGAGGTTAATTTCATAATGAAGGTAGACATTCGAACGAAATAATGCTTTCTAATCAGATTTGGTGTACCCAGTAGAGGGGTTCACTAACGGAAGTGTTAGTGCATTACGCAAATATAAACAATAAAGCGAAACACTATAAACTAAAAAGTACTGCATAGGAATTTAAAAATCCAAGAAGAAAAACATCTAAAATAATTGAGAAAATAATGGTACGTAACTTTGTTGCGTTGAACAAACATTTGTGGTTTTCGGGTCACAGCCTTTCTTTGAGATGTGGAAAAAGTTCTTTTGAAGTGAAATTGTACGAAGTATGTTGTTTTTTAACCTCTTGCTTACTAGGTATTTTCGTACTATTTGAGAAAAAAAGGTAACAGGGAAAACAGGTCAGAATAACATTCGTATCACAGCCTTTTAACAAGCAAAGTGCAACGTCCAGGTTTAAAAAGCTATGTTAAAAAGAAACACTTCACACACTCTCGAAATGTAGTCCGCTTTTCTGTATGTATACATTTCTCATTGCAGTTGATCAAACCCGAGGAATTGTGCAATCCAAAAGTAGACGAGCTCAGTATGATGACATATTTGTCACAATTCCCCAATGCCAAACTGAAACCTGGTGCTCCTCTCAGACCTAAGACCAACCCGAGCAGAGTTAGGGCTTACGGACCAGGTGAACAAAAAGAAAATAATAAATAAATAATTGAGCACATATAGAATAATTAAATAATCTGGGTACTTGAGATTGCCCAAGCGTTGTTAAAAGGACACTTTTTCCGCCTTGTGGAAAAGACGTTAAAATTAGTTTTTAAAACATTAAATCAGAAAAAAAAACAAAAATACTACCCATATGGCATATGGTTTGTAGTCTTCAGACTGGAAAGCTAAGTAGCGTTAAGGGTATCGGTATCAAGTTTGAAACCGTAAACAAATTTCGTTTCATTCTGTATATGTGTATTGAACCCGAGGTATTGCATATTTGCAGGTATTGAACCCGAGGGCAACAGCGTGGGCGCGCCCGCCAGGTTCATTGTCGAGACTTTCAGCGCGGGCAGAGGGGAGATAGAGGTCCTCGTACTTAACCCGAAAGGACAGCAAGAAACCGTGAGCGGTTTTAATTTTTAGAGTTATTCTATATATTTTTACTACCATTATCTATTCGTTTATTTATCACCATCTTTTTGTGGAGTCTTGTGTGCCTAGACGGGTGTCCAATTTCAATGTGTTTTAATATAATTCTAAATCCAACGTTTAGTGGACTTGTTTTTTTGGAACAGTTGTGACATCAAAGAAACTCACTAATAAGAGATTTAAACACACATAGATGTGGCGATTTGAGCCGAGGTGACATGACGTGATTGTTGGTAGTGTGAAGTGACCTTCAACAATGACCGCAACCTGACCTACTCCTGTGTCTACGTGCCCAGCATGGAGGGCAAGTACAAGGTCATTGTGAAGTTCGCCGGCCGGGAGATTCCCAAGAGCCCGTTTGACGTCAGTGTCTCTCCACCAATGGGCGATGCGTCCAAGGTCACAGCATCGGGACCGGGCCTGGAGAAGACAGGAAATATGGTCGATAACAAGACGTATTTTGAAATCAACACGGAGGGTAAGCACGCTGCGATGCCTTCATCTTTTACCGCACCTTATGTCAAGGTCACATGTAGAAAACACACTCTTTGCGAGAAAAATAGTGAAAAATGAAATAAAAAAAGGGACATCTGGATTTTACAAATTTATTCGGCTATGATTTATGAAGGCAACGTTTAAAAAATTGCAAATTTTTTTTCTCAGTCTTAGATTGTGTCAGAAAAATTACAGCCCTGCGAATAAGAAGGCAAGACGTTAAGAAAAAATGTACTCATAGTTTTTTCTCAACAAGGTTTTGTTGTTTATTAAGTTCTTTGTATGGACTAATTCCTTTTTAACTGAAATATTCAGGAAGTGCCCCTGATAAGCTGACGTTTTACGCTGAGTAGTTTCGAGTGTTGTTTAAAAATAAAACGCTGCTTGGGTGGCGCTATTAAAAATCTGAGCGTTTGGTTTGTTTTTGACAGAGGCGGGAATAGGAAACATTGACGTTGCCATTGTGGATCCGCATGGACACAAAGACACGGTGAAACCTGTGGTAACGAAGCGTAGCGAGGTGTCGTGGTACGTCGAGTACACGCCCAAGGAAGAAGGATTGCACAGTATCAATGTTTTCTTCGTGGGCAATGCCATTCCGAACAGTCCCTACGGAGTTGGTGTATCGCCAGGTTTGTTCTCCTTCACGGAAGCGGGGGGAGGGGCAGGGAGGCTGCGGGTGTTCAATATTCTTAACCAATCATTCAAATCACATATGAGAAGAAATGGATAGAAAAGTTCATATGAAATAGAATAAAAGCGAATCCCGATGTGTATGTATTGTCGAAAGATTTTGTATTTTTATATGTATTTATTTCAGAGATTGGCTGAAAGATCAAAGACTCCGTTTGGCCAAAATTCGGAAGAATAATTTTGGAAAATGAAATAATATAGATTGCAATTTTTGATCATGAAAACTTTACTCTTTTCAGTGGGCGGTCCGATGCCTGACCCAAGTGGTAAGGCGGCATTTAATTGGTCGACAAGCTTGATTGGCGTGGCTGATTGGCGCGTCAGGCTTGTGATTGACGTGCTTCCCAGATGCATGGCGTTAAGCTGTTTATTGCAGAATGGCTGCATTTGACATGCGGCAAAATTGTCCCAGGCTACTAATAACACCGGCTTTGAAAAGTTAGCGTTTAGATTTTCGACGGATAACCTGTTACCAGAATGAAGTTTTAGTTGTATGAAATCGTTTAAGCCTTGCAAGAAGACCCCGTGCTGCTGCAGTTTCGTTTCAGATACACCGATTGTATGCCAGCTGTATGTTGTAACAAGTTTGTTGACTTTTGATAATTAGTTGTGCTTATTTCTCCTCGATTTTAGAAAATGTTGCATTTCGAGAAATAAGTACCTTCTACCGTGGTATTGCCTGCAGCCACAAGTTTATATAGAATGAGATTGTTGTGTGAAGTTGAAGTTCTGAATGTTTTCTTGTGAGTGGTACGAAGCTGGGGAAGTGAAGCGAAAGGCGGAGCGTGCGTCTGTTTGTGTGTGCGCTTGACTGTATTTGTGGTAGACAACCTGTGATCCCCGTTTTTTTTTTTTAATTTATTTATTTATTTTATTTTATAAATAAGCGTCGAGGGTGCTGAAGAACAGCTGAGCCATTGTTCAATGTTAGAGACTCTGGTTTTGCCAAATATTGTGTTTTATGGGATTCCCCCCCCCCCCCCCCCCTGCTCCCAATTTTGAACCACTCTTGTGGTGCTAATTTTAGGCGTTTACGATTCTCCATTGTTTCCTGAAATGAAATACAACAGCTCGTCAGTGATCCTGTGTGTCGGTTGTGTAGTGTTTTCGCTGGAGGGATCTTTGTCTTGTAACAGGAGTCTGTTCGCTGCCTGGAGTTGCCTGGCATGTGTAGGCTTTGTTTTGTTGCCTTGTTTTTACTTGCCTTTGAGCTTCTGTTGTTCATTCCCCCGCCCCCCCCCCCCCCAGGTTTGCTCCTCCTTTTTTTTTGGGGGGGGGGGGGCTCATATTGTTTATAAACAGATAGCAGATCAAAGCGTGCATGCCGCTCCCTACCGGTGATGTATTAGCATCGTTCTTTTGTGAATACGGGCTCTTGTTGATGAGGTATGCACTGTGTAGGATTTGATGAATTATACAGTACTCTGCCTGCGAACGCCTGCTATTGTTATGGCATAACTCGGCCAAGTTTGTAAAACGTCGACAAGGAACAAAATATAAAAAGTGGTATTCATTTTTGTGGCTCTCATTCGTCGAACGTTTTTTCTTCTTCTCAAATTAAGGATCTTACTTCACGACGAAAATTATAGAATTTCAAGGTGCAACTGCCATATGTTACTTTTAACTAAGATTTATAAATTAAAATATATTTGCATATTTATTCTCTTTGTTAATATGACATTCTGCGAGTTTATTCAACTTCGATGTTGAAAAGTAACTGTAAAGAAAAATTAATCAAGCAGAACCACCTGAAAATTATTGTGTGTTTTTATACACATATTTTATTGTCAGTATCAATCTGTAAGTGTCAGTTGTCTCAAAAAAAAAAAAAAAGAATCGCACCAACAAAGTGACTAATTGTGGCCATATTGTTTTTCTAGCCATCGGACCCGGAGTTCCGGTTAAACCAAGTACGTATAAGTGCTCATCCTAGAAACAAAACAGCAAATGGAAACCGCCCCCACCCCCTCTACTGTCCGAAAAAAATTAACAGCAACGTAAAAAAAAACTAACAATTAAAAAAACATCAAAACTGTTGAAAAGGCGTTGACATGTCCCTTGCTTATAAATTCATAGAAATAAACTGAAAGCGCTAAATAAATTGGAGGAAAAATAAAACAAAACAGTGTAAACTGGAATTTGAAAAAATTAGAAAAAAAATGAAAGTGAAAATGAAAGAAAAAAAAATGAAAGTGAGGCAGTTCACTGAAAAAAATTAAAATGAAAGCAAAAAAATAACAAATCTGTCGGAACAAATATTGACCCTTCACAAACAAATAACGGAAGTGTGGGATTGTTTGCAGTTGATGCCGCGAGGGCTTCGATGCCGCCTCGTAAGTACGCATGCGCAAACGAATGACGGTAGATTTTACCCCACACCCCCCCTCCCCCATCCCCACCCTGTACCGAAGCATGTAGCGTTGCACTATTTTCGACTCGTACTCAGGACTCAGTTCCTGCTCAGCGCCGGAAGTAGCTTTATAAAGGACTATGTATTGAGCAGTTTGATACAAATAAAAAATAAATAAAGGAAAAAGAAGGAAATAAAACAAATAAAAAAATGAATGAAAGAGAAGGAAGTGAAAATATTCTCAGTAATAATCAAGACATGTTTCAGAAAAAATTATTGCAAACGGAATTTGACGAATTTTTACTCACTAACCGCATGCAATTGCTGTCCTGCAAAGAGATCACGTGTCCTGTTTGGGGTACCATTTTTCGGAATGCGATCAGAACGGTTTTAAAGCTGTCTGTTGATGTTAACATTGCGCGATAACTGACGAGGAGAAAAAATACAGCCAATAGTGGGCGGCTTATTGAGTAAAAATTAACTCTTTTCTCAGTCACAACGCATTCCAAACTGATTCGAGGATATAGAACTTGACTGAATACCAAAAGAAAGATTCGCTTGTAGTAACTGTAGCGACTCGCTGCTCTTTCGCTGAGTGGGGTGGGGGGGGGGGGGGGTGGGGGGTGAGGGAGAATAATCATGCCCCCGTTCCTCACGCGCTGCATCGGAATCCGTCGTTACAGTTTGACCTAATCACTATAGTGTCCACACTACAGTGCCATCTAGACAGTGTCTTCTTACGGCTGACATCCTTACCTTTTGTCCCTCCCCCGGTTGATGTTGCTGTCTGTGAATTCCTTATATCTCCTTAAGCAGGCTTTTGACGTTTACATGACGACATTCACAGGTCATAAGTGTGGACATAATTTCGGAGGGTGCGTTATCAAGTTGCTTGGTGTTGTTAGTTCGGTTTTTCGTACTAATCCTTTCCATTTTCGGGTGACACCGGTTCTATTTTCGGACTTGGTTTTAGATGGTAACATTTAAAATGACCTTCACCTTTGTAGCTCCTAGGAAAGGAGGCGTTCCGATGGCAGCAGAGAAACCAATCAAGCCTGGAGGTGAGTGTCGCTGCCGCTGTGTGTATTCTTCTGGGAACATCATAAAGTTCCATACTCCATCAGATATGTTGCTATTATTTCATTGGAGCTCAGAAAACAGTATCGTTCATTCCATGAAAACTAAGGAGCAAGGATTGAGTGGTGTAAATCACAGAGAGCCAAGCTTTTATAACTGCTGTTGCAAGAAATTATAGATAAAAACATTATAGATAAACAGTAGAGAAAAAGAGTGGTGGGGAGGGAGGGAGAGAAGTAACAAACGAAGATAAAATATTTTAGTTGATGGTGTCTGTATATTAATGCTATGTATTTTTAATTTATTGAATAAAAGACTTGTTAGATTTGTTAACGTACAGTAGTTGCAGATGTCTGGGCTTGGTATAAACGACTTTGGCTGTCGGTTAAAAAAACGTTGAGCTTTCCAATTTGTACCTTCCACTGTATCGTACACAGGATACAAATTGGGCATAGGAAAATCGCTGATGTCGTTTTGTAAAGCGCAATTCCTGTCTTCATTTCGCAGTGTGCATTAAATGGCTAGCTATCGGGTTTCTTTAAATGGCGTGGTATTATATGACAATTCCCCTAACTGTTACTTCTATTCAAGTTAAAAAAAATAATGAAGTCATTTGACAATTTGCAGAAGAGTTAACCACCGCTAAAATTAGCATAATAGCTAGGGTCTTGTGTAATACTAATGTTTTTTATTCGTACCGGCAAATTACATAAATGTGAAGAGTGTTTAAAAGGTAAATAGTCGCGCAGTGCAAAACACATAAATTAAAGAGAAGAAAAACAGGGAACCAGTAAAATACTTAACTTGTCTTTGCGTACACCGATTCTGTCGTTATCTTAGTTCGCTGTTTCTCACGAGCGTCGCTTAGCAACAGCGTTTTACGTATGCCTGTTGCTTGTCACACACGTGACATATAATCTACTGAGTGACAGTCTGTTTTCTGCTTTATTATTTGCGTAGTTGCAAAGCCGGCACAGCAGCGTAAGTGCACCGCTTTGAGCATGCTTTAGAAGTGTTTTTTTTTTAAATTAATTAAAAAAATATATTCTTGAAAAAAAAAAGATGTTGTCACGTTGTGGATTAATTAACCCTACCCTCTTCAACATTAGGGAATCTTTAAAAATTCCATTTGTACATTAGTATTGTTATTGTATTTTTTTTTAAAGTATGAAAACATTGACTGCATTATAGGAAACGAAAGTTTTAGAAAACTGTCTTAAAATAATTCGAAAAATCGATGAAGAAGTGATTCAAGTGAAGTAAATATTTGAAGTAGTCGTCTCATGTAAATTAAGTGTGACTAAATGTTTGAAAAAAAGTTATCGCGTGCCTAACGGCTGTACGATGCATGTGAGTTCCTCGGGTCGATTTGAATATTGCTCTTGTAGAAGCCTACTAAACTTAGGCTCAGCACGAGCCACCCTTCATTGCGCTTGGGTTCAGTGTGAGCCAGCTTGAACTACGTTTGGGCTTTACGTGAACCGGGTTGAGATTTGCTTAGGCTCAGCGCGAACCGGCTTGAAATGCACTTTTGACTTAACATGAACCATGTTGAACAGCGCTTTAGTTTTTATGAATCCACACTCACCGTGGCTGGCACGTGATTGCGGGGCGAGGCCTTGGTCACTCTTGAGACCGCGTGATTTTATTTCCGCCGGTCTGGTGTTATATGTGAGGGGTTTGTTAAGATTGTATCGTATTTTTTTGCCTTCAGTCCTTCCCTCTGTGTTTGGTTTTGTTGTCATAAGCGCATGACCGTTGAAAACGCTATCTGCCTGCGTTATGGGCTGTGTTTCTACGTTTGTTTTGACATTGTGACATAAAATAGAATGGCTGCATGAACAATGGTCCCTTCGCATTTGTTTTTGTGTGGAAGTACAGCCGTACCTTTATGGGAATGTGACGTCACTTTCCTTGCATGGTTTCGTTTGCGGTTAACGCATTTCCAATGTTCTTACCTGTGGTAGAGTCTTGACGATGCCCTTCTCTCTTCTTTCAGAGGCCCCCATGGCTCCCAAAGCAGTCCGTAAGTCTCACGTTTTCTCAATCTTCTCAACATCGTTACCTGATTGC
The DNA here is from genome assembly GCA_949752745.1 of Protula sp. h YS-2021. Classification (NCBI taxonomy): domain Eukaryota; kingdom Metazoa; phylum Annelida; class Polychaeta; order Sabellida; family Serpulidae; genus Protula; species Protula sp. h YS-2021. The sequence goes on along the minus strand of OX457027.1, from coordinate 83,688,002 downwards.
GTGGTAGTGTGATTTGAACACCCCTAGTTAAAGCGCGAGAGTTACGAGCCAGTACATATTCATAAAGTCGTTGTTCCGAAGATACTTTATGAATATGGACCTTGCATTATCCCTGGCAGTTATAAGCGCCGGTAGATAATTCGTTGGGGAAGAACAGATTTTGCTGACGAGTGTGACGTCATCGGTCGTTGGTGTTAGTGAAGCGAGATGAATGTGCCACAGGTGGGTGTGTGAATGAGTGAGTTGCCAGAGGAAACGAGCGCGTGTTCGATGTGCAGTTTGATTCAGCTCGCCCGACTTTTTCGTGTCAATGTGTGAGTTGTTTTTCTTTATTACAGAGCCGCGGGGCAAAGTGCCCATGAAAAAGTCTCGTAAGTATTGATTGGACGCCTCGGAGAGTTGGTCACCCCCTCCTCCACCCCCCAACCCTATACCCAAAACCCGTGCCTTCTGAGACGGATCTCTGTTAATTACAGTGAGCCGTTCACACTGATGCATTTGTTTTATGTTTTATACCTCTTAGCACCCATTTTATCTACTTTTTGTCAGATTGCCACACTTAGACTTAAGCCCGCCCAGTATACTGTAGTTTATTGGTCCTTGTTGTCATCGACTGCATTCAGCCAATCGGCTTTATCTCTTTTCTCTTTAAGCAAATTATTTTCAGATTTCATATGTTTCATTAATACATGCTCTGCATGAATGAACCCAGATTGTCTTATTCCATTTTTTTTCTTTTCATTTTTAAATTTTAGATTTATTTGACATTCCAATATTCTTACTGGCAGCGTTTCTTTGTGTAGATAATTACTGATAAATACTGATAATTTACTGATATATACTGATACTTTACTGATAATTTTCATCGTATCAGTAATTTTGTTATTTTCGCTTCAAAATGCGTCGGGTCCATCCAGACGATTTGGAATTCAAATTTTGAAATTCATTAATATTTATGACTATTGCTAAGGACTTTATCGGTCCATATCATGGTTGTTGATAAAACATCGTGCACTTTAAGTGGATCTAGTCATGTGACCTAACCACCCAGGTCAGTGTAGCGCAAGGGATCAAACGTTTGCGCTTCTTGAACGGAAGAAAAAAAAGCAAAAGTTAAAGAAACGCGCCAGTAGAGCACCTGTGTTTCATAAATGCGCCACCGTAGGGTGTACAGCGTATGTACAGGGTGTGACCTCGTTATTACGACCTGGCTGGGGCGGAGAAAATGTGCCGTAATAACCACTCTGTCACTATAACGGGTGCTTTTAAACAGAGTAAAGTTTATATTGGTCCAGATGGTCATACTGTTATAATCTTTGTGTCGATATATCCGATGTCGTGATAACAAGGTTCCACTGTACTTAAGTATTCATTCAAGTAATTCCTCTGTATCTTTGTTTATGTTTCAGGGTTTGTTAAATGTTAATATTGTTATCCGTTTTTTTCTCAAACTGAATCTTATTTCAGAGTTCCACAAAACCATATACTAAATGAGCAGAAGCATTTTTGAAAACTGAATACTAAATGTCAAGTTTTTGTCAGTTGCGCGCACAGATTTGGTTGAGATATTTAGCTTTTGGCATATTATTGAAATACTTAGGTTCCAGAATTGCATTGTCTGCTGACTTCATACACACCTACTCCAATCAGGCAACTAAACTGCCCCCTCACCCCCAAGTTCAGTGTTTGGTGTGAAGTAAAGAGAAAATTAAATCAAAAGAAAGAAAATCTTAGCAATGGTTTTTTTTTTTTTTGGGGGGGGGGGGTAAATAGGCTGGTAGCGGGCAGACGTAAAGAACATGCTTAATGTTGTTGTAGACCCGTGTAGGGAAATTAAATTGACTTCTGCGGCGTGTGCGTGGTAGGGAACTAGAAAATGAAATGAATTAATATGCAAGACATTACCATGTTTTTGATATGTCTTGTCCCTTGTAGGTTTGTGCACTGTGGCTGATCTGGTGTATCATTGTTGTTATTGTTGTTTGGTTACAGCTGTGGATTCTAAGAAATGCTACGCTACAGGCCGCGGGATTCAGCCGAAAGGGATTCGTGTCAACGACAATGCTGTGTTTAAAGTACACACACAGGGAGCAGGCGATGGTGAAGTGAAAGTGCAGGTAAATAGTGTGCTCCTTAAAAACGAAAGTCAAAGTGCAGGTAATAGTGTGCTGCTCAAAAACGAAAGTCAAAGTGCCGGAAAATAGTGTGCTGCTCAAAAACGAAAGTCGAAGTGCCAGAAAATAGTGTGCTGCTCAAAAACGAAAGTCATAGTGCAGGTAATTAGTGTGCTGCTCAAAACGAAAGTCAAAGTGCAGGTAATTAGTGTGCTGCTCAAAACGAAAGTCAAAGTGCAGGTAAATAGTGTGCTGCTCAAAAACGAAGAAGATCGTATACGCAGAATAAGTCGTAAAATATTGTGTAACGCAGTGTTTTTTTTTTGCTAAATATTATTTCTTACTGACGGTATACATGTTCGTGTGGCAGATAATCGGCCCCGGGGGCAAGGACGAGCCGGTTAAGATCAAGAAGATCAGCCAGTATGTTTACGAGTGCACGTACACGCCGAAGAAGACCGGAAATTACGTCATCAATGTGACCTTCGGCCCAGGCCACATCACCAAGAGTCCTTTCAAGGTAAGTCCAGGAGACAGTCGGGAGTAATAAAGGAAGAGGTGAAAGGTCAAGTGAATAAGAGGGGACTACAAATGAAATGATTGAATCAAATTACGCATGGCTTTGAAATTACCACATTTTGCTTGAAAGTGAAAACAAAAAAAAAATAACATTTTAGAAATCAAATTGCAGAGTGTAATAGAACATTTAAAAGAGAACTTTGAAACAGATGAAACAGGAGTTCTTTTTTTACGGAATTTGAAACATAAAATTAAAATTGCCTATGAAGCAAAAGTTTGATTAAAGCATTATAGTGTATAAGTAATTAACTATCACTACCATTAACTTACAGGTCGAGGTCGCGCCATCGATGCAGACGAAAATTCGCGCCTTCGGACCTGGTCTGGAGAACGGGGTTGTCGGATAT